>PVIJ01002264.1:97540-166368 GCA_004024925.1 Scalopus aquaticus
AAACAAATAACCTATAAAGGAAAGCCAATCAGGCTGACATCAGATTTCTCTGAAGAAACACTACAGGCAAGAAGAGATTGGAGGGACATATATAACACACTACATGCCAACAAATGTCAACCAAGAATACTCTACCCTGCAAAGCTCTCATTCCTCTATGAAGAAAAAATATGGACCTTCTCCGACAAACAGAAACTACTGAAATTCATCTCTACCAAACCCCCACTCCAAAGAATACTAGAAGAAGTCATGAAGACAAAACCAACAGAAGAAAGACCAGGAAACACAGAATAAGGTAAGAATTAGAGCGCATACACTTTTGTAAGGTGGGATTACCTGAGTGACACTATGGGATTCTTAGAAAAACATTGTCCAGGATAAATAATGGGAACTGCAGAGTAATTTCACACGCTTTCACACCTGCCCATGTTGGCTGTGACTTTGATCTTCCAACCCCAAGTCTTGGCATCCTAATTAACAGAAAGGGTAATTATATGTATGTCATAGTATGTTAAGGGGGATCCAAGGGCAGTCATGTCTGTAAAGCACTGTGCTTAACACTTTGTGGCCCGCTCACATATTAGTACGTGTTTTTGTCACCTGTATCAGGTGGCCACTCACATATTAATACGTGTTCATCTAGTCTCTGGTTTTTCACGCCACGGTGGATTTATTTGGAACTATTAGGAGCTATTTCTTTAATTGTACTTTTACTCAGTCTAGAAGCTTTACACATTGTTTTGGTGAAAGTGTAAGGTATTTTATGAGAGATATTACAGTTTTTTTAATATCCAGTAGTTCAGGAGTTGTGTGTGTTTATTGAATGCTTATACCATTCATGCGGTGGCACAGAAAATGGCCAGCCCCGAGGGCTGGTAAATTTAAGGGCTCTGGCACACAAAGTGTTAATATGAACTAAGCCTCCCTACTACCTTCTTCTCCTCTCAGTTTTCCTGATGACGTGGAAGTCCCAAAGATTTTAGATGAAGGGAAAGAGGAGAATTCTTCATTATGTCCTGATTCCAGGCAAAGTGCATGAACTATGAAAATCATAAAATAACCACACACAGTGTTGCCACATGGACTTTTTCCCACTTTCCAAGGCAGTGCCATATCTATGGATTCATCTGGCTGTTAAAGTCATTCTCATCCTGGAAGCTAATCCTAAAAGATGAATGGTGAAGAGATGAAAGAGTGGATATAAGATAAAATGTGAAAAGATTTGCCAAGATGATGATGATGAAGGATTTAAACTGTAGAAAGGCAGGAAAATAATTTTCAACATTTTATTTCCAATGAGGTGACAATGCTCTCTAGCCTGTGTGTGTGTGTGTGTGTGTGTGTGTGTGTGTGTGTGTGTGTCCGCGCACACCTGCGGCACTTCTAAGAATCATACAGAATGAATGAGCATGTAGGAGAGGAGGGCAGGAGCTAGCTAAGGCAGAGACCCAAAGATATTGCTGAGTATCTTTGAATAATTATGCAGTATTTCCACCACCTTGGTATTCACTGCCTCTGCTAAGAAATTTATCACAGAAGCCTGCCTTCATCCATCCACTGCACAGTCCCACCACATGCAAAGGCATGGAGTGAAGATCTTTCTGTGAAGGAGGAATGCAAAGCAGGTAAAACTGATGATGATAAAATGAAGGTGAAAGGAAGTGAGGTCACCAGCGGTATCCTAAATTTCCTGTGTCTGATAGGAAATAAACTTTAAATTGTTCATATTTGACAGCTTCATTAATGTGTGACATTGAGTAGACTGCGTCAAAAAGAATTACTGTCTTATTTCTAACGTGTAGTAGCCACTGGGGGGGAGTGGTGTCATTTGAACCAGCTTCCCCCCTCCTGTTCTGTCACTGTGGACTTCGATACTTTGCTTGTCCTGCACCAGCCTTGGGATCATTACAAAAACCTATTTATGAAGACAGGGACTGGGTTTTCTTTCTTTTTTTTTTTAAGATTTATTTTTTATACATACAAGCTGGGTTTTCTTTCTTTTTTTTTTTAAGATTTATTTTTTATACATACAAGCCCAGAGGCGTGGGGCGGTGAGAGGGTTCACCAGAGATAGAGTGGGGAGCAGAACAGGTAGATCAGAAGTACACTGCTGAGGGGAGCAGAGGGCGAGGCAGGAGAGGTCTGTGGCACCATGTGGGAATCTCCCCAGCTCGGCATCGAACTCGCATCACGCGCTGCCAACAGCTCCACAGGGCAGTGCTTAACCACTGTGCCACCAGGGAGGCCCAGGGACTGGGTTTTCATAACAACTTAAAGAATAGAGCAAAATGAATCGTATTTCTAATATCCAAAACAAAATAGTTGAAGCCTACTTGAAGATTGCTTTTGATGTGTTGTCAAGGACAGTTATTTATGAATCAGTGTGTTATAAGTTGAATGAAATGTTGGTAATGGTGATCAGTGAGTTGGTGTGACTGATGGCCTTCTCTGACCATTTGGAAGGCTATTGTCCCTCAGGCTAGGGGAGCGCCAGACTTGCTGGCTTGCAGAAAGATACTTTTAAGAGTTGTTTTTTAAAAAAAAATGCAAAAAGGGACCAACATAAAGGAATAACTTGATATACTTTATCACGTTTTTTATTATTTTGGGGGGATGGGTTTTTTTTAATTTATATTAAGGAAATGTTGGTTTACATTGTTGTTTGTATTCATTGGTTCCACTAAAGGTAGTGCCTACTCATGCAATCTTTTAAATACCTATCCTTATATCTAATCATTGGGTATAGGCTATTTTTGGTGTTTTATGACAGTTTTCAGTAAAGTTGTAAAAGGTAGGTATCATCTGAGATAACTTCCTCTTTCTAAGAGCTACAAGTAATGATTGTGTTTCCAGGATGTTGTTATAGAAGTAAGTTTGCATACCCTCTCTATCAATGGGGTAGGTGGAGTAAAAAAATATAATAACATTAGTAATTGTTTACCAGAGGAAACTATAACTTAAATTTACTGCTATCTTGACATTTTCTCTCACTTTTAAATATTTTTTCTTTTACTGACTGTAAATATTGCATCTATTCATCATAACAAAAATAAATCTTAAAGTTTACAAGATAAAAATTAAGCATAAAATTGTAAGTATATCATGCAAAGATTATGATAGCAAATATTTTGGTGAGTTTTCTTTATTATTTCTTTATTATTTTTAAATATTAGTGTCAAGGTAGAGATTTTTAATTTTTTCTTAATTTAACTCTATATCAAGAGAATTTTTTTGTGTATCCATATATTCTATAACACCAGTGTTAACAGCTACACAATATTCCATGTATATACTGAATGGCTTTTATCAGCATGAATTTGACCAACACTATTTGAGGTATTTAGATTGTTTCTCTTTTCAATAACTGATTATATATGTAAATACTTGCATCATTTTTTGATTATTTGATTATAGTAATTTTTCTAGAATCGGAATTGCAGGATCAAATAAGTGGGAATTTTCTGTTATGTCTCAAGTTATTACAGACACAGCTCAATTTCCCTTTTTTTAAGCAGGGAGAGGAGAAGGGTGATTATATATGTCTCTATATAATGTAAATGTGTGTGTGTGTGTGTGTGTGTGTGTGTGTGTGTGTGTGTATATATATATATATATATATATATAGAGAGAGAGAGAGAGAGAGAGAGAGAGTGTGTCAATGGTTGGTTGAGAATTTTCAAGAAGATATGACCAAAATTCTTCCTGTACTGTTCTGTCATCTATTTCTTCATGCCAGAAATTCCTCTAGCAAGAGATGAATCTTTTATTATAAAATTAACATAGATATTATGTTTTAATAGCAATGGGAAAGAACATTTTATCTCAAATTCTTGCAGTTCAAGTGATTAAACTCTTATCTCATTCTAGTTCCCACATACCAGCAGGATTTTACAAATACAGAAAGAACAGAACATTAGGTTCTTAAAAACGAGGGACCATAAAGTTAAAAGGAAAAATTAGGAACATAGAAGATAAAATCACACTTGTTATGATGACCACATCATTTTTGTGAGAGAAGAGACATTCAGCTCTGCCCACACAATAAACAAACACACACACACACACACACACACACACACACACACACACACACAAATGAACTCTTAAGAATTAGAATTTATTCCTTCTGTAGTTAAGAACCTTGCATGTCTAGATTGAAGTACATTTGCTTCCAAATAAGGTGGATTAATGACAATAAATATACTCTTCTGCCCTAAGCATCAATAACAATAAAAAGAGAGACTAGTAGACTAACAATAGTTTTCAAGACAGTGGATATCAGGTGTGATCCCTGTAGCTAAAGTGAGTGACCCCTGAGGGAGAAATAACTAATTAATTCAATTTTAGGATTGCCCAAGCTAAGTGACAAGACGGCTTCTGGACTACAGTATACTGTTGGAAGAAAAATACAGGTAGAATTCAGCAAACTCCCTTGGATGAAAAGAGAGCTATGAGTCAGAGAAGCCCCCCAAAGTATAAGGGAACAAAAATCTGCCACCCCAAAGCAAGAGGTTTATTTCTTGGGAAGGACTCTGAAGACTGGGTGGAAATTACTTTTGATATTTCAATCTAAACATCTCACTGTAAGGGTACCCCCCCCACTGCCCCCAGAAAACTCTAATCCTCATTGATTTTCAAATTAGAAGGCAGAAATACCTTTGCTTGCCCCAGTAAACACCCTAACTTAATTTTTCCTTTCTTCCCCTAACCTCTCTTGGCCTGGCTGAGCTATTTACAATGACATCTAAAGCCACATTATGTTAGATGACATGACATCTTTGCCAAGCTACTAAATAATTCTGGGTTTCTCATATGTATACAGGAAGACCAGCTCAGAAGAACATGGAGGGGTATTGGATGATTTCTTTTATAACCCCAACAGAATCTAGGGTTCAAGGAACAAATTACCCAAGCACCACAACTGCACAGAGAAAAAGGCCCAAATATCTTCAAAATACCCCACTCATACTACACTGTAATCCAAGCTAGCCCACTCATGTATGTACCAGAATAGTGATCTGATTAAAGATCAAGACCGAGAAAATGACTATATGAAAAGATTAGGCAAAAGCATCCAAAAGGAACTTGGAGATGGGATTAGCAACTATTTCTAGAATCTAGACTGGAAAGCTTCATGATTCATGGATGATGTATAACACAATGAGAATCGATTTGCCTCAGTAGTCAGAAATAATTAGTCCCACTGGACTTAAAAGAGCTAGGTCTTACTTCTTTCCTGTACAATACTTTCTTTCCCATATCATTATTTTAGTAGGTGGCATTGATTCTATCGGATCAAATCTGGTTTCTGTATCATTTATATCCTGATTACTGTTTACTCAGTTATCTTTTGTATTGTCCTTTGAGTACTACTACCCTTTAATAATATTATACTTTCCTTGAGCAGGAGGCTTTTCTGCTTGGTGAACTGCACACATCCGTGGTTTGGATTTTGTGAAAAAGAGCTTCTGTTATGCACCTTTCTTCTTTTCAGTACAGTAAATTTATTGTATTAATACAAGTTATTTTAATTCATACTCTACTAAGGTATTAATATGAGTAAACAGAAAAAATTCAGCAGAATTCTATTGTGTTTGTTCTGGAGAAATATGGCTATTCAAGAGCAGGGAGAGGGTCTAGAACTGGGTGCCTTAAAGTTTTTGTATAATGACCACATGTATCCGTCTTCTTTTTGAGGTCTGATAAATTAAGTTTTTGGTCATTTTTCCCTAAAAACTTAGAAGTAATTTAAATACTAGGTGCAATTTATTTAGTCAAAAGACTGCATGAAAGTGGAAGGAATGAAAAAGAGCGCAGAGTGTTAATTGCAGAAGCTAAATAACTGATAAGGAATATAAAATCAGGTAAAACTACAGGGAATTATCAAATTGAGACAAACTGTGGGGGTGAGGAGGACAGAGTGAAAGCAAAGAAAAACATGAAGTAGATGTGGAAGTTACTAAAAATAAACCTCCAGTTGCTTTGCAGTTGAAGGCAGATCTCGAAGTGCAGACAGCAACTTCACTTTAGGGAGGGAAGTATTTCTGAATCCTTATTTATTTTTATAAGGCAGGTGTTATCCTATTGAGGAAAACATAATCTGCCTGAGCAGCAATCTTGTACCATAAATATATATGTTTATAAAATATGTTAGCATATAAAGAAAAACACTGTATTCAGGATTTCTAATATAACTAAATATTATTAAATATCTCAGATTATTCAAGAGTATGTGTTCTTTTTATGTCTCTAATGCAATCCTATTTTTTCAAAGGATTATCTGTTTAAATGTTTTTAGTCTTTCAGAATTAAAATATAATGTATAGAGGTAAAACAGTGTATAGTTGGTTTACAATATATTCTATATGTTCTCCATGCTGTTCAATAGCCTTTGGGAGAAAACAAAGAAATAGAACATGTGATTTGTGCAGTCAGAGTTTATAGATTATTAAAAAATTAAATAACAGTGCAAGGCATGTAATGAATGAAAATATGATTAAATGCAGAGGCTATAGATAATAAATCTGGCAAACTTTAAAGAAAAGCTGTTTGCTCTGGGGTTGGACAGTTATAAGTATAATTTATGTACACAGAGAGGTTGTAAGTCTTGGAAAAGGCATGATTAGAGATTTAGTGTTGTAAATACAGAAAAGAATTGGAGGACAATTGAACCAGTCATTCTATTTGGAGGAAGAAACATAAAGTAAATTGGATGGCTAGTGGGGTCACAGAGATAAACCAAGGAGTCTAAATTAATTAGATTCAAACTGAATTGTTTCTCTACAAGTTCCTTCATTTCTCTACTAAAATATCCCAAGAAACAGCACAGATATTTCCAATGAAGTTACACTTTATCCAGGATATGGGATGAGAATATTGTTGGAGTGACAAAGAAAAGCCATTTATAATATCTCACATGGTCATTACCAAACAACAAACACAGCAACTGAAAATAAGCAGAAAGAATTGCTAGATAGAAACTGCTTTTATAAGTGTTTTACAAATGACATAAGTGGATTCTGCCCAAATTGTAGTTTCCCACTTTGTTAGCAGTATACTAGCCAATGTTTGCTTCATTATGATGTCAAAATCAACACAATGTCATTCCCAGTTCAAGGTGGTTGTTCTGAAGATTGATAATGTTCAAGTAGTTCTTCTGAAAGAAAAAAGCATTGCAGATGAGGGCAATGTTTCTCAATCAGTGTGCATCAGAATTCCAGGAGATAACAGGCAAGCCAGGAATTTGCTTTTAGCAAGCATCTCAGCTGTTGTCATCTACAGTGCGCATTCCCATTAACAAGGTAATAATATAAAAGGGAAAAACTGTGCACATTAATATTAACTCAGTAATAATGATAATAGGTATAATGGTAATAGGTTTATTAATAGTGTACATCTGTTTCAATAGCTGGCCACTTATTAAACTTAGGGGTATTTAGAATACTGTGTTGTTGAAAGAAGCAATAAGATTGAAAAAACATCTGTGTGCGCTGTGACTGCCGCAGTGAATGACAGTCACTACTTTAAATAGCTCAAATATTGACTCAATTTTCTACTTTTCCACCTAATCTCAACAAGCATTAAAAATAAGGTGATAGATGGAAATGCACCCTCCTAACCAAGTTTCTACTTGGTTAAGATGAATAATGTCCCAAATTCTTTGTCATTGAGTATAAGTTGTTCTCAGACTAAGGCCTTTTCTCTCTTTTCCGTTTGTCCTTTTCTCAACCTCTCCATCCAACCTCTTTCTTCACATAACGCTTGGGGGAGTAAAATGAGATGAATCTAGAAACAATCAACCAGCTGTAGGTAGGAGGGTAAAGATACTAATCCTTCACTTATTCAAGGAGGATTCAGCATTTGGGAAGATAAATGTGAACTGTGGCCCACCAAGAACCAGGAAGTAACCCATATAAAAAAGAAAACTAATGCCAGAGAAGGGTGTCACCAGTGTCCCCCTGTGCTGCTACCTGCTCCCAGAATCTGGCATCTTTCTTATATTGACCACCCAGTTTCCAGAGGAGCAATTCACAGATATGGAGGAATAGTGTGGACTGGGAACTTGAGAGTCCTTTGTATAAGGTCACCCAGATGACTGGCGAGGGGGCAGCAGGGGAGTTACAAATAAACTTAACCTTTTTTCTGTTTCAGCAGGGTAGAAATTACAGCTCAAAAGTGAAACTGATCCAGATGACCTTGGAGAGGAAATGGAGATGCATTTGGCTTTAACAGTTTGCTCTGTTTACAAGGCTACCTAGTTAATAACTTTTTCCTATTTATAATTTTTTAATATTTTATAATTCATGATTATTAAAGGCTTAAGGACTGTATGCCTAAGTACGTTGCTTTGAGTTGACTATTTTCAAAGCAATATATGGAACAGATTCTGCCATTTTTTACAGGAGCAATTTTAGACCTTGGTTTGACAAGTTGAAATGGCCCTGCTTTGGAGAAGAGGGCTGTCATGAGGGGGAGACACCTTTAGATTCAACCCTCTGTTGTCCTCAATGCACCACCCCTGCCCATGGGATTCTGTCACTCCGGTAGCAGCTGCTGTCAAAATCGCTCTGCAGATAATGATTTTGCTTGACTTGGAAATGGGTTATCTACCCTTGAGGCCTTTTGCTTCCAGCTGCAAGTGGCAGCTTCTGGAAAGCAGAGAAATGCCTCAACAGTTACTGCTGTGGGGAGCTACAAAGTGACACACAAGAACATATGGGATGTGGAGTCTTTTTTGTTTCTTTCTGTTCAGCTAGACTCAGTGGGTGCACTTTCACTTTGCATATGTGCATATATTTCAGAAACAGCTATGTGTAAACAGTGATCTACTCCAGAATGGGACCTGTACACCTAGACAAAGAGACTTCCGTAGTTAAATAAAACTACTTGAGTGTTTCTCAGTGCTAAAATGAAATTGTTTCTAATGTTGGGAAATCCAAGACAATTTATGCAGGATTCATTTCTACTATTCTATATTCTATTATTCTATATTATGAAAAGTTCAAAATACTTTGCTTTAGTATTTGATTTCACGGATACATTTTGAGATAAAAGGTCATACATGAAAAAGGTAATTTGTTTATGCACATCAAATTGGGTTCGGCTTAACTAAGGTTTAGTATTAATGAAACAACAAAAATTTGTGGACACCTAGTAACTGTTTATTATTTAAAGAAGACATAGTCTATGACTTCAGATTACGCAAATGTGGATGCAAAAAATTAGAGAATAAGTAAGTGTTGACCTTTGGAAAAACATACCTAAATTACTAAACCATAGAGAATCAGAAAAAGTAAGAACTAGAAGACCTGTTGACTTGTTCACCCAATCAATCTTGTTTTCCTTTTGTAAGGAACTATGCTTAAGTAAACTTTGCCACAGCTCCAAATATTATCTTATAATTAGTCCTAGATTGTGGGTGTCTTCCTGGTTCCTCAAGGACCCTCTCCCCCTGCCTCTCTTAGTGGCTTCAATAATGAACTTGTCAGTCACATATACCTTGTCTATACCTACCCATTACCAAGAAAGAGACTCACATTACCTCTTTGGCTATTTAATGCTGATGCAGATGATCCTCAATTTCTGATGGTGATACTTATGATTTTTCAACTTCACAATGAGGCACAAGTAATACCCATTGAGTGGATACCTTAACACTTGAAGTTTGCTCTTTTCCCCAGCTCATTGTACAGTATAGTGGTATTGGGCGGCAGCAGCCAGTCGTCACTTCCAATCAGTCACTCAATGAAGATGGTAAAAAATTGATACTCTACAAACTGATTTTCATTTTTAGTATGATATTCAATAAATTACATATGATAGTCAATACTTTACTGCAAAAATAAGCCTTGTCTTAAATACCCTTGCCCAACTACGGGTTAATATAATTTCTCTGAGTACATCTAAGGTAGGATAGACTAAGTGCTGATGTTCTGTAGATTGTATTAGATGCATGATTTACTTAAGATATTTTCAATTTACTGTTGTTTTGTTGGCATGTAATCCTACCATATTCCAAGAAGAGTTGTGGAAGACCTGTAATGTGCCTGAACTTCTTCCTATTTTTGTTTTTTTCATCTCTTTCCTGGAATCCACTGTTGTACACCTCCCTCCTGCCTCTTACCTGCCATTGTTTTCTTTATTATCCTGATCAACCCCGTGAATCCCAGGTAATCCCTTCCTCATTAGACCCTGCATATTGTTGGGAATGCTCTCCAGCATCTTCATTGACCTACTTGGTAGGACAAGTTGCAGATTTAGCCCTTCGCAGTCTCAGCTGTCCAAGTGAAGTTGATTGCCAGAGTCACAGGTAAAGCAAAATCAGTGTGGGTGGAACTGGTCATAGACCACACTATGATGTGGTTCCTGAAAAACGGACAGGATAGAGAGGACACTGTGAAGAGAAAATACAAATCTGTCTGCATGTTTAGCAGATATTCATAGACATGATCAGTTAGAGAGAAAAATATGACATGTGACACGCAATGGAAAAACTACTCAGAGATCTAACAAAGGAAAACTAAACAAAAGCCACTACCAAAAAAAAAAAAAAGTCTTTGTGTGTTAAAGATTGTTTGGATGTTAGTAGCTCACTAAGCAGCTGTGGTTATATTTCCTAAACTCTACTCAAATTTAGGGATTCAGGAACAAAGCAAATTGCAATTGGAAGCAGCCCTGGGGACCTCATTCCAAACCCAGATTGGCCTGTAATAATGGAGTTCAGTTAGGACCTGGGAGATAGTCTAACTAAATTTCAAGACCAAACTAGCCTCTTTGGGCTAAACCGAGAGGGTGAGCAGATGTAAAACCCCATCTACTCCACACACACTGTAGGATTGTCGATGTACCAGACATGTAGCCCTGTCGTACTTTCCTTACGGAGGGCTCATTATGCACTAACACCAAGAGTTTAGTGAGCTGCCAAACATGAACATCCTCTTAAACATGGCATTTGATCTTCTTTTAATGTGGAAAGGAACAACTATAAAGTGAGTTTATCTTATGACACTAAAAGGTTCTAAACATGTTCTTAATATTCACTGGCAGATAGGTTTTTTCAAACATTTAACAGGATAGAATTTCACTTTGGAAGCCAATTATTAAATGTTGTATGTGGTTGAAACTGAATTCCTCTTCCAACAGATCTCTGAGAAAAACAACTAAACTTGCCACCCTTAAGAACTTAGACCCTGTTAGCTGCCCAAGTCCTCTGCCTCTGCAATTCTTGTCCTGATATAAGACTTCATCAGAGGAAAATTCCTTCTTTTTACTCATGCCGACGGTGGGTACAGTAGGCACCTGTCCGTATTGTATGGCTGTCTGTCTAAATAAATTGCCACCTCCTATTTTTCCTACTCCATGTCCTAGAAGCTAAAATTCTTTAGACCTTAAAGCAAGAGGAGAATTTTAAAATGACCAGATTCTAATTGGTTAGGTTCTAATGAAAAGATAAAGCCATGACCTTTGTGCAGGCCCTTGAATTTGTTTATCTTGCTTTTTTACAACCTACTGACATGTGCTGTCCCCAGGCCATATATATAAAGCCACCATTTAGGAATTCAGCAGGGTGCCTGGCATCTGCTGATGAGTTTAGCACAATAATATTTGGTGCAGTGGCTCTAGATACAAAGCAGGGACCACGCAAGAAGTAACTTACCATTTATTGTCACCAGTTATTATGTTTCAGCAGTGTATTTAAAATAAGCTTACATAATTCCTCTATTATTTTTTATTTTGGTAAAAAATACGTAACAGAAAATTTACCACCTGAACTAATTTTATGTGTATAGTTTGGTAGTGTTGAGTATAATCATATTATGTAATCAATCTTCAAAACTAACTTATCTTGAAACTATAACCATTAATCAAAAATTCTCATTAACCCTTTCTCCAAGACCCTGACAACCACCATTCTACTTTCTATGAGTATGACTACTCTCAAAAACTTATGTAAGTGGAATCATATGGTATTTGTCTTTTTGTGATTGGCAGTTTATTATGCTATATCCTCTAGGCTCAATCATGTAGCAAGTGTGAGAATTTTGTTCCTTTGTAAGACTGAATAATATTATTTTGTATATATGTACCACATTTTTTTTAATCAATTCATGTGTCCATTAATGGACACTTCAAATTCTGCCAGTCTGGGTTATTACAAATAGTGCTGCTATAAACATAAAATAATTTGGGGGTTAATTTGTTAGATGACAAATATATTTTAAGTACAATTAACTCCACCATCCACCCATTTCTATGGCATAGACATGGAATAAAAGCAGTGAACATGTATTTATTCATTCACTCTGATTTGTCCTGCTAATCATACTTTTATTGTATTGATAGCAGTAAACAAGTATCAACCCTATGGTGCTTGAAGTCAAGTTATTCTATTTGCTATAAAACTATAATGCTCCTGTGCTGAAAAGAAAGGCATGGACAAGAATGAGATGGAAAAAGATGAAACCCATTACTTGAATGTCAACTGTGCTAAGTACTGTTATAGGCATTTTCATCTATTTCATTCAGTTATTAGAACTCTTTGAGGTTTATAAAACGTTATTCCTTCTTTATACTTATTAGCTATGGCTAATAAAGTTGTAGATGGTTGCACAAATTTCCAGCTACTAAATGATAAACCTCCAAACCAAGTCTGGTGTATCTTATTTATTTCTCTATCACCAGTTTGCAGAAAGCTACTAAATTAAAATCTTACATTTTATTAACGTGAATACTAACCAGCATTTCCTGAGAATGAGCTCTGTAATAAACATTGAGTTAGAAATTGTGTACACATTAGATAGATTATTTTTTTTTTAAAAAGTAGCATGGCCAGGTGAAGATAAGGAAAACCATTTAGTGTGTAGAAATAATTCTAGGAAAATTAGCAAAGTTAGTAAATGTTTTCACAAAAGCTAATGCAGTCAAATCCCATTCACTCATGTATAATATAAATGTGTTATAAACTTAGCTATCCATGAAAATAAGAACAACCAGTGAACAATCTATATTATAAAGCATCAAGGAGTCAAAGGAATTTATTATGCAAAAGTGAAAGTAGTAACAATCTAGCTTATTAATACTTTAAAAGCCTCTCTCTGACTTGGTAGAGAAGAAGTCAGCTTAATGAGAATTAAATTTTTCTCTCGCTCTCACTATCATTAAAATGAGTTTCCATGGTGCTCCTGTACTCATGTGTAGAGTTTTGATGCCTCCTTGTAATTTTCTACAAATCTATTATATTTATAATCATACAAATAAGACTGAAGAGAACATTAAAGTGGTTGTATATTTTATTTGATTTTCTTCCATTGCCAAAATTTTCAGTGAAAATGTGTCTACAAGTGGTGAATCATGTGGCAGGTCATTCCAGGCTACTGTCTGAGTTACTATGGTTCATTGATTCTATGACAATCACCTTTACACAGTCTAACCTCTCTCAGTTTGGAATGCATATTGCAATAAATGTCATACCATAGCTAAATTGGCAGTATTTATTTTCTTTCTCAGTGGTGCAGAATGTAATGGTATGTCTTAAAATTGATGGCATCTTGGAACAGAGATAAAAATGTCATATCTTTATATATTTACAAAATTTATACCACACTTACCCACATTTAGGGGAGTCTCATATATATATATAGACTCTGCTACTTACTGCCTACTGAAACCAGAGTAGAATTGTCCAATGAGACCATCTGACCAAGGGATAGTCCATCCATAAACTTTTCTAAAATTCGTGTAACCTTGCTCAAAATAATGTACTGGGAAAATGCTTTCTCACTAATTTGAAATTAGTAGTCATCAAAGTTTTTATTTATGGTATACACTATTACGACCATTCTGACTTGTGGTACTGATAGCTACTAGTTGTGGAGTATTTAGAGTATCATTCCTTGAGTAGTATTGGACATTGCTGCATATTCTGGCCATTTCCTCCCACTTTTTATTTCCTTTTTCCTGCAAGTCCTTTCTAATTGTCTCACCGCCCCCCCATCTCATCACCAGTTCGAGAACCTAGGGCCCACTTTAGCTTAGACCATAATCTTCTGCAGTCCTCAGATGCCTGGGTGACCTAATGGGTCCTCTAACATGTGCCCCTAGCACTCTCTTAACTACATAGTGACATTCTATAGTGACAGTTTTCTGCTTGATGTATCTGGAGTAGTGTGTGGTTACTATAAGTCACCACAAACCTGGTGGTTTAACTTAACAACAGTTTATTCTCTTACAACTCTAGAGACTAGAAATCCAACAGCAAGGTGTTGGAAGGGCTGTGCTTCCCTAGAAGGAGAAACTGTCCATCTAGATGAGAATCTGTCCCTCACAACTTCCAGATTCTAGTGAGTACTGTCATTTCCTGACTTGTGGTGGTTACATCATTTCCAGTCCTACCTCTGTCTTCACATCATCTTTTCCTCTGTGTGTGAGGTAAATCCCCCACTCCCTTTCTGTTATAAGGGTACTTACGACAGCATTTAACACCCACCCTAATTGTTTGGGGTAATTGACTCCTGTAAATATTTTAATTTAATTATATCTGCAAAGTTCCTCCTTTTCCAAGTTAAGTAATTTTCACAGGTTCCAAGGAGCATATTCTTGGGAGCCATGATTAACTTTCTAAACTGAATCTTGCTCATTAGCATCCATATCAGTTTCCTAGGGTTGTTATAACAAAATTGTCAACACTGAGGGGTTTAAAATCATAGAAGTTTATTCTCTCAAAGTTCTGAAGACTAGGAGTTTGAAATTTAGGTGTCAGTGGAGTTATTTTCCTCCATAATCTCTAGAGAAGAATCTTCCCTTGTTGTTTGTAGCTTTAGGTGGTTGCCTGCCATACTTGGGATAGTTGGCCCATCCCGACTTGTGGGTGCATGACCCCAGTCTCTGTTTCCATGTTCACATTTTCTTCCCCAACTGAGTGTTTGTATCCAAATTTTCTTTTCTTCTACAAACACGAGTTGGATTAAGGCCCACCTTTATCCAGTATGACCTCATCTTTTTGTTTTTAAAGATTTATTTATTTATGCATACATGAGCTAAGGTGTAGGCCAGAGGTGTGGGGGTGGTGGAGTGGTGAGAGGATTCACCAGAGACAGAGTGGGGAGCAGAAAGGGCAGACCCACTGAAATACACTGCTGAGGGGAGCAGCGGGGGAGACAAGAGAGGTCTGCTGTGCCATGTGGGAAGCTCCCTGGCCAGGGACCAAATTTCTGCTACAGTGGCTGCTGATAGCTTCATAGTGCTAAGACTTAACCTTTTGTGCCACAAGGAAAGCCTCAGTATGACCTCATCTTACTTGATTACATCTACAAAGACCCTATTACCAAATAATCTCTTATTCACAAGTCTGGACATGATTTTCCTGGGACAGTCCAGACTTATAAAAGCTCCTATGGCTTTGGGAGTTGGGACAAACATTATATTCTATGACAGATGGAAATCTGTGTCAAATAAGAAAAGAACAGCCTTGGTTCCTTTCAAATATCATAAAACTTAATTGTGTCTTAATTCCTGTAAAATTCTGAGACTCAGATGAACTGGATATAAAAGCGGACCCTGCCACTGTGTGACCTTGGTCAAGTTGTTAATTAAAATGGAAACAACGAGTCTTTATGATTTGTTTTGAGGATTAAAGGAAAGCATAGAGCAAGTGTTTCTCTCAATAAGCACCCCATGTGTTTTCAGTTATTGCTGTTGCTGTCTTCCCTGGCTTTAAAATGGCTTGATGTGGTCAGTTTTTCTTATAATAAAAAAAGCCCTTAACTAGATCAAAGCCTTAACTAGTTCACTGGTAGAGCTTGCAAAGGAATTGTAGTCATTTCAGAGAAATACAATATTTTGAATTATAGCACATGCTCACATTGTTGGTGTATTATTGGATTATATATGTATGGTTGGTGTATTATTAGATTGTATACATTAGATTGCTGTACTGAAAGTCGTACGCACATGTATGTCTCTGCTTCTGTTTATTTTAAGCAAAGATCAGTATTACATTATGGGGGTTTTGGCAGTTATAAGGAGGCATGAGGGTTGCTTAAGATATCGAAGTGAAGAAAGGCGCTTGGGAGATCAAGAACATAAAGATCCCACAATACCAAACATTCTACCAATATATAATGTTTATTTAACTATTCTCATAAAGACAGTATCTCGGGCCTCCCTGGTGGCGCAAGTGTGTAAGTCTCAGCACTATGAAGCTATTTGCAGCCACTGCAGCAAGAGTTGGATTCCTGGCCAGGGAGTTGACCCACATGGTGCAGCAGATCTCTCCTGTCTCACCTACTGCTCCCCTGAGCAATGTATTTCAGTAGAGGTGCCTGTTCTGCTCCCCACTCTGTCTCCTCTCACCATCACCCTTACCTCTGGCCTACACCCCAGCTTCTTATGTGCATATGAAAATTTTTTTTTTTAAACAAAAAAAAAAGTGCCCATTTTAATTAACAACTTGACCAAGGTCACACAGTGGCAGGGTCTGCTTTTATATCCAGTTCATCTGAGAGTCTCAGAATTTTACAGGAATTAAGACACACTTAAGTTTTATGAGATCTAGTTAGGGGGTTTTTTAACCAGTATCTCACCCCCTCCTGGAGACGTCAGTTAGCTAAGATGATTTGGACTTCTTACACTGATTTTAACCATAACCTGGCTTAAAAAAAAAAAAGGCAGAGGAGATGATGCATCTCTGTAAGTCAGAAGGGTAAGGAGAAACATTTCCTTAAGACTTTCTGCAAAAACATTAGCAAAGCCAAGTAAGATGCGCTGGGGTTAAATCCTTTCCCCTCTTACCTTTTGTTAGCTAGCAGTGGTGGTGTTCTTCCTTACCTCCACTTTGAAGCTTGGACAATACAACTGTCAATATGGAAAGCACTTACTGAGCTTCCTGAGGAACTCTGGGAGCCTATACAGCCACATTTTGCTTAGCAGAAAAGAAAACAAAGAAATAATGTTTTCAGGCCTGAGTCATTGTTAAATTATAAGCCATTTTGTCTGAATGCAGTAAGAAACATTTACTGAAAAGGACAGTATTCTCTACCCCTTGAAGTAGTCTTATTTCTCCATTTGACCTTTAGAAATGCCTGCACACTATCATATCAGTATTTGTAAAACTACGGAATGTTTTCAACTTTCCATCTTTTAGAACATAGAGGAGTTTTTGTACCAAGTAATAATTTAAAAACTAAGTTATTGGGGATATAAATGTAAAGTTCGGTAACAAAAAGTCTTATGGAGAACATTTAAAATTCCCTACCTTCCTTCCCACAGAAATGTGAGACTCCATGGATTTGACATTAATTCATCTTTCCCCACTTCACCAGGCAGAAAGAGAGTCCCGGAACTGAGATATAATCAGAAAGGTATTTGGTTTGCACCCCCACTCACACCCTTAGAACTCTATGCTTAGTAACTCTTAAAATTACATCTGTATATAGGGAATACACATCAAATTGTGACCACAACTTATGCATTCCAGAAAAATAAGACCTCCGGATGAACAGAACTGAACTCCTGACAAGACTGACATTCTTTGGCCACAATTAACTCCAGAGAAATCTGAGAACCTCTCTTTTACTTGTGGGCTAGTTAGTGATTATTGTTTTTGTAAACTTACACCCAGCTATATGTCCTATGTCACACACACACTCACAAATAACACACATACCACACACTTGAGATACACCTAACACAGAGCACATATATACCACATACCCACACCCACACACACAACACACACATACCACATCACCTATACACCCAAGCACAACCTACCTACCCTTACCCACCACAATGCACACCTGTTTTAAGAAGGAAGCCCTTGTGCCATATTATTCTGTTGACCTAGCTTCCAATATGCCCTTGCCTTCAAGATAGTCTCCAGAATGTCTGTTTCATAATAAACATATTCTCTTCACACCTCAAATTCCTTCCTAGTTGATTCTTTTACCCTCTGTCCTCATCAGAACCTTGTTCTCTCTAGAGGACATCCATCCCTACTAGCCCTCAGTCGAAAGTGTTCTTTCTTCTTTTTATTGCTTTGTCTAAGACAATTCCTGACACAGAATTTCTTCATGTAGCAAATTTTCACTGCAAAATACAGACTCGTTATATAAAAAAATACTTGACAGTTTCATCTCATGGATAAAGTTTCAGTCCCCGTTTGTAAAATGGAAATAGTGAGGCCTACCTCAGGGAGTTGTGGACTAAATGAGAAGCTGTATGTTAAACTTCTAGCATAGTGTCTGGGAAACAGAATCCCCTAAAGAAAGTTAGGTTTGAGAATCATAGTTTCCAGACTTTGGAAAGGTCTTTGATTTTTGTGAGCTTCGTAACTGACTAGGCTTCTAATCTTGTCATCGCACTAGTCGATTAAGCTATCTTCTTTGAATTTCATATGCATATTGTTTAAAATGAGGATTGTAATACTTATGTATGGAGCTTTTCAAAGTAAATTAAATGCTTACATGGGTTTAGTGGATTTATATTAAGTGGATTAAATGAAACTAAGATTTTGCAGCCGTGTATGCATGGCCCAGTAGAAATTCAGTAAATGTCACCACCTTCTACCCTGAGCCTGGTGACAATTCCACCACATACATAACTCCTATTTTTTAGACTGGCACTGATTGTGTGTGTGGTGTATGTGTGGTGTTGTGGTATGGAGTGTGTGTGTGGTGTGTGGTGTGCGGGTAGTGTGAATGAGTATGTGTGGCATGGACCATTTAGCTGGACACAGATTAAAAAAACATACTTTGTCATTATTGATGTACAGTGTATTTGTGTGCTGTGTTAGTGTTATGTTTGTGTTATGCATAATGTGTATGTGGTATGATATATGTGTGTGGTATGTACAGTGTATGCGTGATGTGTGCACGGTGAGTCAAAATATGTAAGCAAATAATTTCCAAAGTTGCAAGAGCATACATAAACAGTCTTGCTTATTTATATATTTTTTCTAATTGTTACACATACCACACATAACACACCCTGCACTTTTATGTCTTTGAATGAGAAAACTGCACAATTAGTTTTTTCTCACTTCAGTAATCACAATGCTAGATAGTAATGGGCTTTTAATAATTGCACCTTAATGAACCACATCTTATATGCATACTTAGAGCTTTTGAACAATTTCCTGAGAAATTATATATGACTTTTATGTGAAATCAAACCACATTTTTTGAGTACTTCAGTAATGTTAGAGGAACAGTAAGGAATAAACTCTGACCAGAGAATGACAACCTGAACCAACTCCACACTTGAGGTCTTTACAGGCTCCACCCACATCTCCCAGCTGACAAGAGCTCAGGAGCTGAGGATTACAACTCCCAGCATTCCACGAACCTGACTTCCTGAAGGGGGAGACCCTGGAAGTAGGGGCAAAGTTTAGCAGGCTTATTTGGCTTAAAACCTGAACACACGCGTGCTCTTGCTCTCATGCTTTCCTGGCTTCAACTTGTACCCCGGTGTCTCAGCTCAGATGGCATTGCTGATAGAGTCAGCCAATTAATCTCTCTCTCTTCATCTAACTCTGTTCTCCATCTCCCCACTCTCCTTATAAGTAGAACTTTTTAAAAATTATCTCTGCCTTTGGGTCTTGTCCCAAGTTCTGAAGAGTACAGATGAAGACTCACACCCATGTCACCCCTGAGATTTGTCCCTGGGGTTGCAAGGTGACAGTAGATACATGCTATTGTTTAGAATGTGACAAATCATCCACTTACTTCTGTTTCCTCTAATACTGTATTCTTACATTTCAGTTTTTCTTAAAGTGCGATTTGCTGGTTTGCATATTGTTCATTTGCATATACTTGTTTTTGTAGTTGAAGTAAGATTTTAATGTAAGAACTGGAAATGGCTTTTCTGCAAAGAGAATTGACTTCTTAAAGTCATAAAAAATGAGTACTGAGCACAAAATCCATCTTAGCGTCTGTTGAGATAGGATTTATCTGCCTGTGAACATCTTCATAATTATTAATGTTATGTGGATATGCAATATCAACGTGTGCTATTTGTTTACTCAAGCGGTCAAAGTATTGTTTTGCAATATAGAAACTGCAGTATTTAAATTTTGTTCATTCTATTTAACAGAGCTCATTTTACATTTTAACCATCATGAAATTTAAAGGATACAAATGACAGCAGGCTTGGGATTTGATTGATTTCGTCTCATAGCTTAAATTAAGAGTCAATCCATTTTTCTCTTAATAAATATGCAGAGAAGATTATAAAATGACCCTTGATTTTCTCCTGTCTTTAAATCTGCCTATGTTCTTACTATTTTGAATGAGATGCTAAAGGCACTTAGATTTCCAATCAGTCTTCATTTCCATTGTTAACTTCCTCAGTGAAAAATGTATATCTTTTTGTTTAGAGAAAAAGTCACGTAAAGTTGAATAACATGTCCTAGCATGACCAGGTTACTTGCCCACCTGGCTTTAGATTCTATCTTAATTAAACAGCTCAGAAAAGACTAGGTAGCTTGAGCAAAGAAAGGGGAAGTCAAAGAGGGCACTTACTAGGGAAAAACAAAGATACTTAAATGTTTGCCACTGAAAAGGGATGAGGAGACTAGGTCATTCTGGAATAGACCCTTGCAGGGAAGTGAGCCCTTAACAGGGAGGGTAGCAGCAGATGTAGTTTCAATATTGGGCAAAACTGTATGAATGAAAATCTTCCATATTTACATTACAAAGAAGACACCTTCTTTGTAATGGTCCTGTCCTAGCAACAGTAGCATTTGTAACATTATTAACTGTTTGAAATGAGAGAGAGGGCCTCCCTGTTGTCATAGAGGTTAAGCACTGCGCTGTGGAGCCGGTGGCAGTGGCGACATGAGTTCGATGCCCGGCCAGGGAGATTCCCACATGGTGTGGCAGACCTCTCCTGCCTCGCCCGCTGCTCCCCTCAACAGTGTATTTCCGTCAACCTGCCTGTTCTGCTCCCCACTCTGTCTCTGGTGAATCCTCTAGCTGCCCCACACCTCTGGCCTGTACTCCAGCTTGTATGTATAAATAAATAAATCTTTAAAAATAAATAAATAAATAAAATGAGAGAGAAAGAATTATAAATTGGAGAACAGACAACACCTGATTTTCTTCTCCTTTCCTAACAGTAAGGACTCTGTTGTGCCCACAGTCTGGAATCGCAGCTTTAGCCATGGATGCCAGCTTGTAGCCATCCTGTCCAGAGGCTGTGTTTTATTGGGAAGGTCAGACTTGCTAGAGTCTGGAGTCTGCAGCCCTGGATGGAGTGTGTCAGGGTATGCGTGACCTCACAGGTGTGTCAAACAGTACAAATTAAACCAACAAAACAAAACAGAGCAAAGTTTAAAACTAAACATCAACACTGCTTCCTTCTAGCCTTCAGAACCACCCCTGAAGTCAAGTTTTAGCCAAAAAAGTCATATTTTAGGGTGACAGATTTTTGTTCCCCTTCATTCCTGCCTCTGGAACTTCTCAAGAAATTTCACAATGCAGAAGTTGGGTTATTCAACTATTTCATAGAAGAAATAAGAACTTTCAGTATCTTATTTATTAAGTATTCTTTCTTATGCTTTCAGATTCTTGACATTGGTTATATGTATGTTTAGGGGGTTCTTATGTACCACAGTGGTTTTAAATGTTCTAATCTAAAACTATGTAGTCATCCACAAGTTGTCCTTTCTCCTTTATGACAACTTTTTGAAAACCATCTTCCCTGGCAAAATTGCAAGATAGACATTGTTCATATTTCTTCTATTCAAAGTTTTCTGTCTTAGCTGAAATATATTTTGTATTAAAGAAACCAGTAGGAATTAAGGGATAGTGGACTGTGTGTTCAGTGGTTTTATGCAACTTAAGGTGGTTGTGTGCAATGCAATTTATTGGTCTAAAGCATTTGATAAAATTGACCCTTACTGTCTACCCTCAATAAGATTTAAGCCCCTATACCATGTCAGAGAGTGGGCACAAAGATTGTTACCAAAGTGTATAAAAAGTGATACAGGTAAAAACTGCCATAAATATAAGCAAAAGGAACTTTAGTGCAGAAAAAAAATAAACAATTAATTCTACCCAGCAGGGACATGGGAGAGGGAGAACTAGCAGGGTGGAGGGAGAGGGAGAAAGTCCAGTTACCAACTGATGGTGCGAGGTGGAGATGCGACAACAGAAGCTGCCAGGGTGAGGCAAGCTTGTCAGGCCTGAAGCCCTCTAGGAGGAAGTCTTACCAAGTCCTGCCACCACCAGGGTGGCAGGGGGAGGGAGAGAGCCTGCCTCTGCTGAAGTCGGGGCCACCCCCCCAGCTCCCTCCCCCCCCCCCAAGGGTGAAGGCCCACCTCCCAGCTGGGTGGCTGTTTTCCTCAGCAGCCCGTCACCTAGTTGTACTTTTGTTGTTTTAGAATCTTTTATCATCAGAAATGGCTGGATCCTGCAGAATCTGAATCAAGAAAAGCTTGATTTGGAGAGCTTTTTGTTTCTTAGGTTTGGCTTGTTTAAAACCCCCCTGGGTACCTGAAATGCAACTAACTGATAGTCTCTAGATCATACCATGAAAGATGGCCTCCGTATTGCAGCCACTTGTGACACTTTGCATGAGGACACAATTGAAACAGAGAAACATGACAAAAGCTTAATTTCTTTCAGTTTTGTTTGCAGGATACCCCAGGATTCACTTCTTGATAAACACTGGGAAAAAAAAATAAGCACAGGAAATCCTTGGATAATGCATACATCTCCCTCCTTGGTAATTGTTCTAATTAAATTTCTTTTCAAAGCTGCATAGGATGGTATCTGAAGCACCACGGAAATACCGTCTTTGGAAAAAACCCTTGGGTGAGAGCATCAGGCTCCAGGACACACATGGTCAGATCTCTGCTGAGTCCCTCTTCAGTTTGGGGAACTTGATTTTGTGAGAAGAACTTATTTTGATTTGGTTTTGGCTTTTTCTTTTGATTTCTTTTCTTTTTTTTTTTTTGTCTATGCAGAAGATAAAACTAAGAGATTCATCTGTTTGCATGTTGCATGTCAGCGTGTCTCTCCTTCGTGTCTAATTATTTTGGGATTCAAAGGATAATACTGAAATCCGAGGCTCATGAATGTAATGGGAATTCATCTAGATGCATTCTCAGTACAAATTTTCTTTGAAATAAGTATGGTCTTAAAATTGTAACATTTGAATATGCCTAGCTTAAGCTTGTTTAAAACTTTGAGCATTGAGTGAAATGGGAATTGGGGAAATTCCAGTTATGGATTGAAGAGGTTTTTTTTGTTTTGTTTTGTTTTGTTTTGTTTTTGAGAGTAGGAAAGGTCTAGATATCTATGACAGAGTTTAATCAAAAAACTTGTGTTCTTGTGTCTTCTATATTTCTTCCTGCTTTGTATTTCCTCTTCTTTGTTCCATCTTCCCTAGTGCAGACTTATGCCACATTTTATTCTCTCTCCAATCGTAACTAAAATAAGTTTTGAACTGATGGGATTTCAGGCAGAGTTCCAAAGTGGAAGAATTATTTTCTGGTCATTCAGATTTAACATCTCCAAAGTCATCAATCCTACTTTCCTTCTTTATTCCAGGGTTGAAAGTACATATTGCATAGAAAGGCTTCATGTTTTTTAGAACTGTTAACTCACAGCATCCCTGCTAATATCACTGGGTTTCATAAAGCCACATTTGCTTTCTCCAGATACTACTATTCAACAGTGGAGCCTCAGGTACTTCAGAGATGAAAGATTAGACTCAGAAGGCAAGTGGAATATACTGACAAGGAAGAACTCTCAGTAGAACTTTGGATTGTGAGGATTTCTAAGTCTTAAGTACACAGTCTCAAGTAGCCCTAAGATCTTGGAACATGGTGGGTGAAAGCTAGGAAAAAAGAAAAAGAACCCTTTTAATTCATACTAAAAGATGTTTGTTAAAATTATTTCTTAGTAAATCAGTATTTGTTAAAACACTTTTTTTAAAACACAGACGTTTATAATAATGCAAAAGTGTAAGATTTCCTTTCCAACCCCATCATTAGCATCATAACTTCCACAGAGGTTGCATTGTTTACAATTTATTGGGTATCCTTCTGAACTTATTTTACTGTTTATTAATGTACCTATATATGTATAGTCATAATTTATGGAATTAATAAAATGGAATGTGTCATTTTGCAAAACAGAATCCCTGATAAAATATTTTTTAGATGAGTCAATTTCTTATTATTGAAATAACACCAAAATGGTGCTTCTGTTTATGCATGCAAAACTAAATCCCTTACTGAACTCAGTATTGAGTTTCATATATTTAAAACTATTTTAAAGATGGGTTTCAACTTTTAATAAAACAATTAACTTTATAATAAAAAATAAAGTTGTAGGAGGGCTGTAGACAATATGAAATATAAGGAGCATAGAAGTCATCACTTCCATCCTCATACTGAAAAAAAGTTTGAACAAACTTAAAATCAATAGCTTTTCTTATGTTTTCCAGAGAAGGGAGGTCACAGGGCAATCTGCTGCCCTCCAAATAAGAAAGTCAGACAGGCGGACACGGAGAATCATAATTGGCCAAAGTAGAAACTGAAAAGCAGACACCTCCATAGGGACTGGTACTAAGAGGTAAGAAGGCTTGAGTTGTAATTGACGAATTGCTGGAAGGGTTGTGTTGACATGTTTGAGAGTTATCAACTCCAGGGGAACCTTCAAACTTTTGAGAGTTTTATCTGTAGGATCCCTATCAAATTCTCACAATGAAGATAAGTTAAGCTTTCAGCAGGAAGAGTGGAAAAACAGTCATTTCTAAGCAAACCCAGAAGTTTGTTCTTGACAGGACCTGCCCTCAAAGGAAATTATTTCACCAGAGCATAAGAAACAGGGTTTCACTGGACCTAACCATCATGACTGAAGGGAAATGTCCAGCTCCAACCTCCCCTCACTTTCCTGTTACACATGGGTAGAGGAGGCAGACAAACCTGAGAAACACTTGTGAAGGTCACAACCCAGAGCACTGGCTCATTAAAAGATTATGCTCTAATTGTAAAAATATAGAACATTTCTTCTGTCTCCAGACTTGCAGCCTGATATCAAGGGGAAAAAATAAAGCATCACATCAAAGTCCTATTTGCCTCAATTTCTTTTATCTAGGACATCATTTCTGTCTTTCAAGAAAAAATTACTAAGGACACCAAAAGACAAAACCAGGGTCTCAAGAATGAATTGAGAATGAGAACTGGACTCAGATATGGGAGAACTATTGCAATAATCAAACTCAGAATTTGAAATAGTGATGACTAATATCCTTATGTTTGTAATGGAAAAACTGGACAACTACAACATGTACAAGTAGATGGATAATGTTTGCAGAGAGCTTGAAACGCTAAGAAAAAATGAGAAAGTTCCAGAAATCAGAGATACTGTACAGATGTTAAAAATGCTTTCGATGGACTCATCCATACACTTGATACAAGGGAAAAAATCAGTAGCAGCTTGATAAAATGTTAATGGAAACTTCCAAAACTGAAATACAAAGAGAAAAAAAATTAGCAAGACAGAACATAACATTTAAGAAGTAAGGGACAATTATAAAATGTGTAACATTCGCATAGCAAATATAGCAAATGTACCACCCTAACGCCAAATGGTATTAGTTGGGGAAATTGGAGGGGGGTGATATCTTGAGAATTCTCTGTACTTCCTGTTCAATTTATCTGCATATCTAAAACTGCTCAAAATCTAAAGTCTGGTAATATTTTTTAAAAAAGCTAGTGGCATTGATTATATTACATCACAAGCACAAATAATAAAATTATAAATGGAACAACTTAGAGGCTAAAACAATACCAGTGAGAATCATTGTATCTCTGATTCTAATTCCTCAAGACTATAAAAAACAAGCATGGAGTCTGAATACTGTCATTAATAATGATTACTTAATAAACATATTTGGCACTTATATGCTATAAATGAGAATACACATTATTTTTAAAGGTTTATAGAATATTCATATACCTGTGCCAGACTACAAAGACAATTTTAACAAGTCACACAAAACCTAAAATTATAGGCTATTTTCCTGAAATGTAAAAAAACCCAAGACATTTATAACATGATTAACACCCTCCTCCAGGTAACAATCACTTAGAAACTTTAAAATACATGCATCTCTCATAAGTAACCTAGTTGAAAGAAGAAATATACAATTGCATGTGTTTTCATCGGAATATGAAATGTAGACTGGGCTGGACTCAGAGAAGTGTCTTAGACACACTCATAGACTTGGCGTTGCCTTTCTGGACACACATAGGAACTCCCCACGATACATCCACTAAAGCTAGAAATATATTGAGGTATTTACAGAATTCATTTTTAGGTAAAAATTGGAATCTAGTATCTTAGAAGTGGAGTAGACAATGTATATTCCAAATATTACAGTAGACATCTAGTTATCTAGAAATTGTAAAGAAAAAAATGAAGGTCCTAATATGAACATGAAATCAGAACTTTAACTTCATTCACCAAGAATGATTTTATTGTGAGATGAGGCTATTAAACTTTAGCATATGTGTTTTTACCTCCTTTTTTCTTGGGCTGTCAAACTCTATAGAAAATCTCAAAAACTATCTAGTCCACTTGAGCCAGAATTATGTTTGATTGTTGGTATGTGGGGGAATGGAAAAGGAACTAGCTGGAAGAAATACCCCATACTGCAGAAGCAGAAAGAGTAGTAGGTCCCCTTTAGAAGCTTACAGACGAAAGAATGGGTGGCAGTGGGTTCTCACCTCATCCATGTTAAGAGAACCTAGATTTTCTCAGGAAAATAAGGAGAACATTCCACCACAACCTTGTCTCTACCACTCTGCGCTCTCTCTAACCCTGCCTGTGACAAACAGTCCCCAACACTGGAAAGCAGAAACACACTTGAGAGAACAGCTTGCATCTACTAAGTTTCTACTGAGGAAGAAAAAAAGAGGGAGGTGCTGGGGCAGGGGCACAAAACTGGGACTGTGTGATGCAGCCCGGAGACAAATGAGAGGGACGTGGCACCTCACAGGGATGTATTCATGGCGCTGGAAGTCCAGGTCTGCAGGGTCACTGGTCAAGGTCGGCCTTCCCACTGGACTCTGCAGGAATCTACTCCTTTTTCCTGACATGACGGTTGTCACTTCTTAAATACGTGACATGGAAGTCAGTGCAGTAAGAGAGAGTTTGGGTGCTTTGCTGGTGGGTGTGGCAACATCCATCTGCAGAGGTGTGACGCTATACGCCAAATTATGTAAGGTGTTGTAAACCAAGATTACCTCAATAAAAGGTACTATGATTTAATTTTATTTTAATGAGAGAAAAAAAAGAATGGTGTAAGATAAAATAGTTTGTCTCATGCAAAATGCAAGACTCTTCGGAATGGGCAGAAATGATGAGCTTCCAAATGCGAGGAGCAAGCTGGCACCTCGCCTCCGGAGCCACTTCCCCTTTTCCTTTTCCCTTTTCTTTGGGCCCGGTCCCAGCAAATCCTTTGCCAGATAAAGCACTGAAGTAGAAAAAGCAGCATTTCAGCAGGATAATTGAAAAATGTTCTTGCTTCCAGCCAAAACTGAGACAGAAATGCCAAGACTTTTACACCCAAAGAAGAACTGGCTGAGAGCCAAAAGTGCTGGGTTTGCTGGCTGTGTGGAATGGTGGAAGGAAGAGAAAGAACATCCTCACAGTATAAAATGACCAAAGCACTTACCAAGCAGAAATACTAAACACAATTCTTATTACCCAGGGGAGCCTGCCTAAAAGATAAACTGCTTGGATTTTAAACAAAGAGGGTGAGCATATTCCAGGGGTGTTTCTACCAAGCCAGGCCATCCTGTTTTCTCTGCAGCAGGTGTCCGTTTCACAAAGGTCCACTGATGAAGAGAAGTTAAAACACAGAGGCTTCTTGTCAGAGTTCACTGGTGGTTTGACCTCTTTTTTGGTCTCCCATTTTCTGAGACCAATTTGTAACCAACCAGACAAAGGGGGGGAAAAAAAGCTAGAAAATGAGTCACATTGATTAGCATATCCTGACTGGATTTTGAATCACCCCATAGCATTTACAGTTCACTTTTAGGGTGGTCTAAATGCTGAGAACAAGACCTATAAAAATCCTCTTTGATTTTAAAGAAAAATACATAACTAATATATTAATACTTGGAGAAGAAGGTCTAGTGGGATGAACAAATAGTGATAAAATCTTATTAGTCATATATACTGAGATTTTTCTAAAACTGTTGGATTGGGGTAATTTATTGAGAAGCACAGGATATAATGAGAGCATGGGAAGAGAGAGAAACAAATCTATCATCTGTCTGGACCTCAAACAAAATCAACTGTTTCTTTAAAATAGAGAATTGAAAGTTGGGAAGAGCAAGGATAACATTTCTGCAAAATTTGAAGAATGTTTTCTTTTCTGTCCAACTCCCTTTTGGCCGTTTTTTCTTGTCGGCTTGTAACATGGTTCTTCTGTAAGTGGGTGCCTCTAGATAAAAGGGTCATATTTTCTACAGCATTTAAATCAACTCGAATGCAAAGTCTTGTAATTAATATGAGAATCACACTGCTGTTCCCAGAGGAAAGCCCATCGGCCAGCAGCAAGAGAACAAACCCTCCCCCTGGATACAGCAGAGAGTTCTCAGCTCCAAGCCCATGAAAAGCAGGCTTGTGACATCTCAAGCTCCCCTCAGTCAGAAGAATAAAATTGTCCCCAGCAGACCCTCCTGAGGAAAAGCACAGCAAGAAAAGACCTTGCAAAGTCATCCATTAAAAACATGCCAACTGTGTTTCTAAAAAATGTCCCCCAAGCAAATGTAACAAAATAGGATAAGTAGCCATTTGACCCTCTCCTTAACCTCTGGAGCTCTCTCCCTTCCTTTAATCTCTCTTTGATCACCTGGAGTCACCTTCATCCGTGTACTGTGGTGCACTGAAAAGAGTGACAGCCATATGAGGGAGAAGAAAGAATATGAATGAAATGAAATCCTTGGGTTGCTAGCATGGACAAAGATCATTTAGAGTCCAGCAGGTCTTACAGTTTAAAGAGGCAGACTGACTCACAGGCCCAGCTTATTGCTTATGAATTGTATATTTATACCAAGTACCATACTCATGCACATAATGGTTTTATTTTGAAGCCAAGTATTTTTATTGCATCAGTATTGGCAAAACAGAGATAGCATATAGAACCAAAATGTTAGGAACATTAATCTGTAATCTGTAATAAACTCTAGCAGTCTTACTGCAAAATTGAATCTATCAGAGGGAATGAAGCACTGAGAGCAGTGTGTGGAACAGGCCCAGTGCCCCATGGTGGAGGACTCTGCATGCCTTGGTGGTTGATGTCGTGTGGTAACAAACATCTGAACGTGTATGATCCTTTATCAATGAACCATATGCATTGTTTTAAACCAATGTCAACTCAATTAAGAATATAAAAGATAAAATAGATAGAAAAAAACTGTTTGAGAGCCTTTGTTTTCCTGCCTGGATGATCTTCAGTATCCCCAAAACCTACAATATAACTTGTTTCATTTGAAACAGGAATAGATTTCTAAATATAGAAGAATTTAGAAAATATGAATAGTTGCATTAATAATTCCTTTCCACTGTGATTGGAGTTGAAACTTTGTTAGGAATTGAGGCAAAAGAAATAGAAAAAAAATATGTATAATAAGGTATTCGTAAGGGGCAGAAATTTGAAAATGTCACTGAATAAGTTATATTGTTGAAAAGTATCCAGGATGAACTGTTCTCACAACCAGTTAATCATGGAAGTAGCTGTCTTGAGAGGTAATATGCTTACCCACATTAAGGAGTTCTAAGTATGGCCAGTGGATGATAAACATGAGTTGACACTAAAGACAAAAGCCAATTGATTGGAGAAATTGCTTGGAGCAATGTGTTAAGAAGTGTTATAATTGGTTCCGAGACAGCTAGACAATTCCTGTGTGGATGAAATCACCTTACCACGGTCAGTGACACTGACATATTTTATGTGGCAAGTGATGAGATTACATTAGATGACCTCTTACAAATATAAATTCTATGTATCTATGATAAAAACAACAATTTTTAGATGGAAGGCACGAGGAAATACAAGACATTAGTGTTCCATTATTGGCATATTGTTAATGAAGTACCACTGTAGATGAAGACCTTTGTCTTAAGAATGAGTGGCTAGGAACTCCCTGGTGACACAACAGGTTAAGTCTCAGCACTATGAAGCTATCCACAGCCACTGCAGCATGAGTTCAATCCCTGGCCAGGGAGCTTCCCACATGGCGCAGCAGACCTCTCCTGTCTTACCCTCTGCTCCCCTCAGCAGTGTGTTTCTGATCTGCCTGTTCTGCTCCCTACTCTGTCTCTGGTGAATCCTCTCACTGCCTACACCCCAGCTCTCGTATGCATAAATAAGTAAATCTTTAAAAAAAAATGAGTGGCTACAATCAAGGATAGAGCAGGATGAGTCACCTCTGATACACAATTGCCTAACTTGTAAATCAATATTTAATACTCCGACATACCTCACGAGGCTACAACCTAACAAGTAAGCAGGAAACACTTGGTAAATATAAATAATTAACGCTAAAATAATTAGAGTTCTTTTTTAAAAAAATCCATCTTGATTAATATAGGAGTTTAGGTGAATGGTTCTCTATAAGAACAAATACTCATGGTTTCTGTCATTGCCACTCAGTGCTGTGTTTACCCCAATTATTTGTAGGACACTGGAGAGCTGCAGGTGTTCCAGTGAATACTTTGAGTTAACTATACTTTAATCAGATATTTTCATAAATAATTTCTTTTCAAGTTTTACATTTTTTTCCACGGGGAGGTCATGGTATAAGATGTCCACATTGGTAGGGGTACAGGGGAAGACATCATTTTGTTTCAGAGACAATTGTAAAATGGAAGCTTTCTGGAGATCTCAAGAACTGTGTCAGTTGATTTGAAAGCTTATATTCTCAGCTGAATTTCAAACAGGTCACATGATGGCCCCCTGGCTTTAAGATACAAAAACCACCCTTCAATAGTCACAGGGTCCCCAGGCACAGGGTCCCCAGGCAGGCACGGCCCTACTCCACTCCCAGCACACTAGGCCCTTCCCCAAAGTGATGATTGTCCCTTGATCAGTTTTTTTTTATTATTATTTTTTATACTCTTAATGCAATACAGTAAAACATTCTTCCCCATAAATCACCTATAATCTGTGGCAGGAATTATTTTAGGTAATAAGTTATGAACTTGTACTCTGACATTATTTAATACATTCAGGAAAGAACCCATTGTTACCTGTTCTGATGTCACTATAAAAGAAACACTCTCATTTCAGCAGAAGTGAATACAAGTAAGTACCAGCAGAAAATTATCTTTAGAAACCCAGATTCTTCTTTCTCCTGAAAGGAAGATGAAGAGAGCTGTTCTATAGATTTTTTGCAAATCTTTGAAACTTGATCTCAGTTTCTTCATTAATAAAATGGCAAAATAGTCAGGAGTTCATAGCATGGTTATGAGGAAAGATGTAAATAATGAAGGACTGCATCTGCCATAATTCAATTACTTAATAAATATTAGTTACCTTACCCCCTACCTTATTTTTCATTTCTAAGATGCCGGCCATCCCACCTGGCAGTTGGCTGTCATCTCATTCTTAGAATATGTTGTGATCATGGCCAGCCTGATGCTCAGCCTGAAGTCTCCCTCACTGCAAAGCCTCCTGCTTTCAAACTTCAAACCTAATAATTTTATTTCAATATTGATATTCAGATTCTATCTCCACTTTCTATCTGAGTTCTGATAGCCAGAGTCCTGATTAGGGAGCAAAAGTTCCAATCTCAGTGAATGATGAGAATGTCTGTCTATTTGGAACATCAGTCCTATATCTCTCCACTTCACCCTCATATCTCTATTCTAGAGTCCTGGTTCTGGATATTGTCCAGAGGCTTGATACCTTTAGGTACTGCCTCATCTCTTCTATACAGAGTACCAGAAGGCTGGTAGTATTCCAGCCTTATGTGAAGACAACTTATACTGTAGCTTTTAGATGACCTGATGTCACCTGTCTGTCTAGACTGTGCCTGCTCTCTGTGTTCTTACTCTTTGATACCCAGTTTCTGACGGATGGTTTGCACAGGCAACAGCATAAAAATGCCTCATCTCTTAAGTGCTTGTCTCACTCCAGTATAGAAGCTACAACGGTTTGTGTTTCCCCAAGATAACCAGGTCTTAACTGGATTCACAAGTCAAATACATTCACTTCTTCAACCAATGTCCATGAAGCACCTATTAGATGGCATACTTTTTTCAGATGCAGGGTCTTTGATGAAGACCCTCCTCATTCATTGGAAGTACCACTGGCTTATGCCAGGCATCTCTAAAGGACTGTAACATGGTCTAGCATCTGGCACTGCCCAGCCAAGCTTTGGATTGCTGTCTTGTTTTTGGGTGCTGCCTCAGCTGTGCCACCTGTGACTTGCCAGTGCACCACCATTTCCAAGCTCTGATCCGAGGGACAGTGCTCTCTTGCATGAGTAATTTTGGGTTTGGACTACTGGACACTGTGGACACTATCTGGGGTAGGACAGTCAGCCATTTGTGGCCTTAGGAACTCTTTCCTTGTCTCAATCACCTCTTCGCAAATAAAACCTGTTTCTTGTTGCACCCTGAAAAAAATAGCTGCTATATTCTAGGGGGAGACACTAACAGTGGGCAAATCAGTTAGATATTTTCCATGAAATCTGTTTAATCTAATCTGTACTTGTTCCATGTCCCCCTGCTTCAACAGGTCTCTTTGTTCACAGGTTTTCAGTTGAGTTTGACCAATGGGAAGCACAGGCAAGAAAAAGGAGTAAAAGAGGAGAGAGAGAAGAGGTATTTATTCTTTTAGCTCCCTTCCCACTAGGTCATATTATCTCTCCATTACTCCCAGGGGTGTCTCTCTCCTACAAACTCAGCTTCTTCTGGATTCTAGAAACTGCTCTTGCCCTGTGGCTCCAGACATAGCTGTAGGGGGGTGTCTCCCTCTTGTTACCCCCCGTTGCTTCATCATTCCAGGTCTCTCTAATACCACCCACATCTTGTAAATAGATCCTAGTAAACTTGCTTAAACTCATTTGAATGTGCCATCTATTTACAGCTAGGACCCCGGCTCCTACACCAAATGAAGAAATATATGTCAAGCAATGGTAAGTAAAGTGAATTCAAAAATGAGTAACAGAGTATTCATAGTGTTAGGAAGTACTCTTTTAGATTATAGTTGTCAGCAAAGACCTAGCATAATAGGAGACATTTGGCAAAGACACAAATGACTTTGGAGTAGGATTGCCAAACAATATACAGAATGCCCAGTCAAATTTAAATTTCATATAAACAACAAAAGTTTTTAGTTTAAGTGTGTTTCAAATATTGCATATTACAAACTTACACTCACCAAAAAAACATTACTGTGTATCTGAAATTCAATTTTAATTAGATGTCCCGTGTGTTTATTTGCAACTTGGCAGCCCTAATTTAAAGATATGAGCAATATAATGAATGTCCGAAGGAAGAACATTCCAGGCAGAGCAAGTACCAAATACAGAGGCCTGAGGATACGGGTCCATAGTTGATGAACTCATGGAATATCAATAAACGACAGCCCAGAGTCTCCACTATTTATATTGTTAATGGATTGTAGAGCATTATGGAAGGCATTGGGGAGTGAAGTTTAAATCCTGGTTCATCCTTTATGGTTGTGCTTTCTTTTTTCTAAATTGTTCAATTCAGTTCCTTATGTTAACTACAGTCAGAGGGGAAAGGAAGACAGAGGAGGAAATCAAAATGCCACAGCCTTCAATGCAGCAATAACACATGAACCTGAAAATTACTTGAAAATAGCCAATATCATTTTATGAACAAATAGTAATGTAATGCAAATCACCACGATGCTCTTCTAACTCCAGCAACTGAGTGTAATTCCTGGAAAACCCAGCAAACCTGTGCTGTTTTCTATCTTCTGCTGGTGAGTGAATAGCCATTCTGAAGGAGACACACTGGCCCTACATGCCCACCACTAACAACGGGGTTCTGATCACCCCCTCTAGTTGAGAACTAGACTTTTAGGAGGCTTTCATGCATGCCTTCTCATTGCGATCGTCCAAGAACCTTAGCCACGTAGGTATTGCTGCCCACATTAAGCAGTGAGAACCAGGCCTTGCCCCCAGCACCAAGTCAAAGTGGTGATTCAAGGCAGAACCAAAGTGATTGTTTCACTCAATGTGCTTAATGGATTTGACAATGTAACATGAAAACTCTGATTTATTGTCCTTTGTAAACACTTCAGAGAAGATGTATCCAAAGTCAGACATTTGCTACAAGATGTTCTTAATGAAATGTGTTTTCAAATGAATAAAATAAAATAAAATACATACAAACAAAACAAATTTTCTTAACATCATGTTATTAAAACACCTTAAAGACATATTGACATGTATATATTGCTTTATTAATGACTTAAATAAGGTTTAGCAGAGAGTAAATACTATGATTTTATAGTGGTGATGAGGGTAAATAAGAATATGAATAATACTTTGATATATTATTGTAACTATAATGTGATATAAATTATCTCTGATTTCCAGTGGTGAAAATTTACAGTTATTACAATATGATTGTGATTTGTTGCCCACATTTGTAGGTACAGTAGTCACTCTGTTTCATATAGGAATAGTAAAAAGAAAGGCATGATTTTTTTTCCCTCTTTAAGTTCTCAGATACCTTAAATTCTCTAACAGACCCAGGTTAAGGCTCTTATGTCAGAGATAAAGAGAAAAGCTGAATGAATTTTTCTCTTAATTATGAACTTAAAATATCAGTCATTTTAATTTCTAATATGAGCAGGATTCACAGAGGAAAAGATACTGCTAAGATCTGAGATACTTCAAAAATTAAAGGTGTACCTGATCTGATATTTGATTGTAACTTTAAAAAAGCATGATGATAACAGCTTTCCCTTTTCCTTATTATTCCCCCGACACTCCACTAGAATTCATTTTACTGTCATCTAGATTGAATAGTGGTTTTTGCAAACATTGATATTCCAATAAGTAAGTTTCCTTTATAGTAACTAAAGATACAGAGGGAAGGAAAAGATGGAAGGAAAAAGGGAGGGAGGCAGAGATGAAAGGAATTCACCTTAAAATGCATTTTAAACAATTTATTAAACTGGCTAGCCAAGACACAAGCCACAAGGCATGATTGGCTTTCCCCCACTGCAGGAAGCAGGGCATGCCAGCTTTGTTGGCACCACATAGCCTGAGTGTATGCACATGTGGGCAGACCCTCCCCTCGCCCCAGTGCAAGTGGCCATGCTGGATCCAAGCAGCCCCCAGACTGAGCTGTCTGCAGGTAGCGCCCAGGCCACACCAGTAGTGGCCAGCAGGAGAGGTGGGCCATGGGGGCAATTTTGCAACATCTATTTATTCCTAGAAGCTTCTATAAAATATAAAGAATAATGGCTCAGAAATCAAAGATGATTAAAGCCACTAGATAGGAATGTGAGATGAGCCAGTTTACCAACTTGTTAAATAAAAAAGTAAATGAGAAAACATAACCTAGATCTACTCAAAGTTCATGATTGAGCTTGCCCATGTGTTACTATGCTTCTTTTCATCTATTGGAACATTTAATCTGGGCATTGTACCCATAGCTCACATTTTCTTTTCTATTGGTATTTTTCCCCAAATTTACCACTGAGATGGACCAAATGGTGCCCCTCCTCGCTTTAGGATTCAAAAACAGGCTCCCCAGTGTCAGACAGGGTCCTGCTCCATCCCTAATACACAGGCTTCTTCCCCAAAGTGACTATTGTCCCTTGATAGGTTTTGTTTTGTTTTTTAGTATTGTTTATCCCCTAGCGCAATACAGATAAAACATTCTTTGTCTCTAGAGTATTTGAAAAGTAGCATGTGGGGCTTATAGGGGAAGCAGTACAATCACAGGATTTATTTTTTTCAATCACTTAAATTTGTCGGCAAACTCCTGAATAAATGCAGGATTTTTTTGTCACTAGCCTTTAGAGAGGCCATGCAAAAAGAATGGCACTTGTTTCGGTTAAGCAGTTTGGAACAAAAGAATAGGTGAGAAAGAGAACATTTCTGCCTGCATTTGTTCCGATTATTTACTCTACCAGGTAATATTGCTTGCTGCCGTAGCACTTGGCCATATATATCTTTCTGGGAGCCAAACTTTAATTTGTGAGTTTGTCCCATGGACACTAAGGTGCCTATTGGTCTTAGCCCAGAATACAAGTAACTGAAAGCCTACCTTTCCAGTCCTAGTTCCCAGTGCAGAGTACCCAGAGATGAGTCTCATAATCTAATATCCTGCAAATAATCTTCTTTAAAGACTCACTACAAGGTCTATTTGAAATCTCCATTTCTGTTCTTGGGCCTTCAGCTTTGAGAAGACCAAAGCACACTTGTCTAAATCAGACCTGGTTTTTAACTCTGTCATCATTCAGATCTGCTAAATAGAAAATAATCTATCAAATATTTTAAGATTATATTTCTAATTTTTAACCCTTTGTTAAAATTTAAGCCTTCTAGCCAATTACAGTACAAAACCTGCAATAACAAAAAAATGAAGTACATTTTAATTTGCCCTCTATAGTAACAAGTTTTGTTACTACTCTACATTTTTAAAACATTTTAATATTTGGAGTTTTCTGACTATTCTATAATTCTTAAAGAAATCATTTGTTAGAGCTGGGCAAGTGTGAAATAAAATACCAGTTTTCTCAATGTTTACTACTAACACACACTGGCTTTGCATATTTTGAACTGGATGACTTTATCAAGCATGGTTGGATTATTGAGATGATTTCAGTCCATTCATTAATCCACTCTTCTCAAAATAAAAACATATAATATGTGCAGTTTTTTATACATATAATACACTGCAGTGCAAGGTTAAGAATGTAATAATCCTTAAATTATAAGAATTTGATTTCTGCAAAACTCATTTAGAATGTTACTATAATTTAGGTAGCAGTAGATCAAGAAAGAAGGAAGGACCAGGTGAGAGATGGAAAAGGAGAAGAAGGTTGATTTTAAGATCTCTGCTTGCTTCCCCCTCTTCTCCAGTGCTTCCAAGGAAACATTCTGTTATTGTTTGGAAGGTTAATGAGGGACAAGTGTGCAGCTTCTCAGAGAGAGCCTGAAGCAAGTGCTACAGGCTTACCTGCTCAGCATACTGACAGACTTTCTTTAGTTTGGACAAGAAACTAAGAAATTATTTGAAAATTATTGATTTGAAAAATAAAGAGAATATTAACATGCAAGAATTCAGATTTATTATTATAGAAACTAAGAATTGACCTCAACATCACACTAAATGCTTCATAACTGTTACTTCCTCTCTATTAGAAAAGTCAAATATGGGGTTTAAGAAAGTGTTTAAAGGGTGTGTGTGTGTGTGTGCATATGTTTTCATGTGTAGGGTAAATGTGTTTTATGCCACTAGCCTCTGTGGCTATCACCTGCAGCCTTGAATGCACCTGGAGCATGGGTATGTGCGCATGTGCAAGTGTGCACACCTGAGCCTAGAGGCTGGGCTAAAAGCAGCAGTGGCTGCAAGAGGACCAGCAGCATGACCACAAGACTGCGTGAGAAGTCAGCGCCCAGAGAGAGCGCTAAAGACTCGTGGGGGTCGGGGAGGTCCAGTTGCCAGTCTCCCACTCAGCCCGGCTGCCCCGGCCATTGCCTGCCTCCTTGCATGCCAGCCTCCCGGCCTGGTGTGCCTGGTTCCCTGAGAGCATAAAAGCCTGAAATACCCACTGAGGGCTCCAGGACTCTCCTTTCTCCTTCTGCCCGAATGGTAAGAGAACCTGCGCTGTGCTTGCTGGCACTACAACACATACACAGGTGTGTGTGTGTGTGTGTGTGTGTGTGTGTGTGTGTGTGTGTGCCCATTTGTGAAATTTTCTTCTTGAATATACTAGAATTGAAGTGCCTGCATTTTCTCTCTTCATGTTTGTTTAGATGACAAACCGGGTATGGATGACTTTTGTTGAACTTTACAGAAATTTTGAGCAAATGTTTCTTTATAGTGTCTTGCTGGCCTGGGTGTTCTTGGCATTAACAGCAGGACACAGTGGGCCAGGTTTGCAGCATTTAACAGTCATTTAGCGGTGAACACATTCAGCAGGAGAGGCAGGACCTCTTTATCACTGAATTCCCTATGGCCATTACCTATAGTTGTTGAACTGAAGTTTGTCCAAATAGTTATTCACCTCAGCACTTTACAAAGCTTAGCTTTAGAGCAAAAATATAGATGGGGTGTTATGTTTAAAAATAAAAAGTGGAAAATCAATTTTCTCAGCACCGTAATGTGGTCAGAGTGTGTGTGACTGCTCAGAGTCTGCCTGGTGGAAGCAGCCCCCGCTGCAGGGGTGAGGCCTCGTCCTTGCTCATGCCCGCTGAGCACTTCCCATGCTCCACACTGCCGGAGTGGGCCTGGCAATTTGCTTTGCTCAGTGAACCTCAGCCCCTCACTGCTCTGATTAAAGAAGCCACCCTGTCCTCTAAACACCCCCTGGATTGGACTGGAGTTTTTTGTCACTTAAATATTTCCCTTCAAAGGATATTTGGCCCCTGGGAACATAAGCATCTTCTGTTTTTCCAGCAAATCACTTTTGTTTTTCCCTACCTTTTTTTTTCCTCTGAGAAAAAGAGCAGTAAAAATCCACTCAAGATGAATATGAAGGCAATTACCTCTCACTTTCCCAAGATCCAATCTGGGCAAAGTCGTAAGAACTAAATCTTAGAAACCTCCAGATGCTGCTCCCAATACTATTTGGCTGCTCCCATTCATTGCTGTTGTAGGAGAGGCTTCGGCTCTAGGCGCAGGTGTGTGCAGGCAGAGTTGCTGTCCCTTTACAGCACCGTGAACCTGTCCACTCTCGCAGATGAGGTGACTGATTGCCCTCCAAGTGCTCACTTATTGGCACTAACTTGACCCTCTCTGTTGTCCACTTCACCATGTGAACACAGAATTCACTTTGCGGCAGCAATGATTTACACCCATTAAAACATCTTAATTGTATGTGAAATAGTTCTCCAGGTTCACAACTCTGTTCTCAAGGGTCAGAATTTCATTCACAATGACTTTTGAGCTTATTAAGTTCCCAAAGACTTATGTTCTTGTTTCATTTGAATTGCTACTTCCAAGGGTAGCCTATTCAGTCACATGCAAGAAAGCCTGGGAGGAAGGCAGTATTTCTACAGCCCCTGGAAAGTCAATGTATTTTTGTCCTGGTAACAAAACTCTAGAAAGCTGGACTGCAAACTATTGGCTAACATCTTCTGATCTCAAGGCATTTTTCTATTTACAAAGACTTTCCAGATACTTTCTCTCATCAGACTTCTTGTGTAGGTAATAGAACTATTATCCCCATTTTTTAGATGTTGAAACTGAGGTCTAGGGAGTGTGTGGTCTGTCAATGGTCACATGAAAAAGCTGACACCCCAACCCAGGTTTAGGATAGTAACTGGGTATCTTTGTGGCCAACATACCAGCTTTCCCTTGCCTGTGGGCATAACTGGCAAAAGGAAGGCTTTGTCTTGACTCTCTCCTCCCTTGCTCTTTACATAACCTCTGTTCTCAATAGTCACCACACTCTTACCCTGTGTGCTCAACAATGCAAGCCAAGAAAAATGGCTTCTCACATACTAGAGACCAAAGAGGTAGAGTTACCCAATCTCACTGCTTAGCATTCATCATACCCGCAAATTCAAAGTGACTCTCAACCTTGAAATGGACCCTGGGAAACAGTATGTTTGGTGTGAGAAGGCTGACCAGCTAGTTTCCCTCTAGTGTTGAGCAAACCCAGATCATCTAGTTATTGCAAATTGTAAGCCTCAGAACTTTGCTCAAAGGAAAATCCTATGGAATTAGCATCTTTGAATATTTCAATGATAAACTATTTGATAATATTTTGATATTAAAATGAAAGAATATTATGTTTGAAAAAGAAGTGTAGAGACAGAAAAATGGAAGCATTTTGTTTAATAAAATTTCCTCCACTGCTCCACTATGAAAAAAGACATTTTAATCAATGACTTTTTTTAAATCAAAAACTTCCAGGCTGGTTGAACAGATGTATCACTGAGTGAATCTAATCTTCACCTCAAAAAAAAAAAAAAGTCAGTTATATAAACCATAGTTTCACCCAATCTTTTTTATTTATAGTAAGCATGTTCATAAAATTCATATCCAGATTGTCACCCCAAATGAGGTCATCACATTTAAATACGGAAATTTTAAGAAGAAAATTTTTTTTGCTGAGGAGAGCAAGACAGGGCAAATATGAGAATTAATTATGGGAAAAAGGGGGCCTCTCTGGTAGTACAGGGGTTAAGTCTCAGTGCTATCACCCCTTTGGCCTGAGTTCAAGGCCCAGCCAGGGAGCTAAGCTACACATGGTGCAGTAGACCTCTCTTGTCTCCCCCGCTGCTCCCCTCAGCAGTGTATTTCAGTAAATCCACCTGTTCTGCTCCCTACTCTGTCTCTGGTGAATCCTCTCACCCTCTGCCCCTCTGGCCTGCACCCCCGTTCTTCTACACATAAATAAATCTTTAAAAAATTATGAAAAATAGTAAATATCGGAAAAGACCACAGGCAAAAGCAGCTCTTGGGATTTTCAATTTTTCTTAATGTTCAGAAATGACAGCGTTATTTTGCTGTTTTCACGTTGTATTTCTTGCTGAAGACATCAACTTCAGACTCAAAGGCAGTATTTTAAGATACACAAAGTGAGTCAAACATTTCTCTACCCAGAATCACCACACCCAAATGTTTCCAGTAAATCACAACAGATAATCTGCTAGTGGATCATTTCTCCTCTGAAAACCCTATATGTTTTAATGCTCATTGTCAAAAAATGCCAAGCAAGGCTTTCATAAAAAGACAGTGAAATGAAGACATAGAGCAGAGGGAGGGAGGAGAATAAACCAGACACAGAAATAATCCCATGCGGTAGGTACTTCATCTTTATTATTACTGCCTTTTTATTACTGCCTTTTTATTACTTCATCTTTATTATAGATTACATTGTTAAATACAAGATTTAGTCATTTTTCTCTTTAAATAATATTCAGTATAGTGATTCATCTGACAGGAAAATAATATTTTATTCATTCTGAATTCTGATGGAAAATTATAAGGAGAACCCCCTACCTTTTGGGACTCTAGAGAACCTGAGAGTTCTAGTGATGGAGATTATTTTCCCAGTTTATATAATAAAATTGAATCCATTATCATGACCTTGTGGTGTTGCAAGAGGATATTCAGACTTCTAAATCAGTATAAGAAGATAATGATATTCAATGCCTCTTTCAATCTAAAGCTCATTTTTCTATATTTGAAATCTTTGAATATTATCCATCTGTGTATAAGAGAAATTCTGTTGTAATATTTCTTTAACTAGAAAATGTGTAAATGAGAGTGGATAAGGGAGAATTGCTTTCAGAATAAGTCAGCAGTGTGCCAGTAACTCGGAGGTGGGAGGGGTCCTGATTTGCTGTTTTGCCAATTTTTGTGAGGCAAATACTTCAACCATGGCAGATTTCAAACTTCTAGCCAGACATCACTGAATGTAAAGTTGGGAGGAAATGTGTAGAAATCCATCAATGTATAGCATTCCCACCATATGCATGCAATAATATTAATAGGAATAATCTCAAGAGCAGAGGTATTAGTAAAATGTAAACTAATTAGGAAGCTATGGGGTTTTGGTATTTATTAATTTTGTTTTTAATAAAATGCATTTAATTGCATATTTATATAATTTAATTTTTCATAAAGGCTATGCTTAACACCAGGATTACAAAATTCTGAAACATTTTACAAGCACTCAAGTGAACCAGTAAGAACTGCTGCAGGAGTGTGTGCGGAAAAACAAACAAAATACACTTGCCATGCTATGATTGCAAGGATCTGAATATATTCTGCCTTTGATAGAAAATTGGACAGACTTTAATCAAGCGTCCACCCTTGACAACTGGGTTTAGTTGTTGAGAGATGCAAAGATGATTCCAAAATGGCTGTGGCCTTCGGAAGCTCCTGTAGAGGAGAGACAGGCACTTCCAGGGTGGCCTGGGAGATATGCAATTGAACAGGGGTAAATACGCAGTGCCCAATAAGAACCTGTCCTGGTCCTGCCAGGCTGAACTGAAAGGAGAACCAGAGCTCATCTTCAAAGGGTGAGCAAAACGAGAGATTTTAAACACAGAAAAGGGGAATAAAGATTCTATGCAGGAATACAGGGCATGCAAGCACAAATCTAGCATTTCTCTGTTTCTGTTTTTAACCATGTGAGAAAACTATGGTTAAGGTCATACCTGGAAAGCAAATTTTAGTTTCGTTACATACTTGCTAAGTTAAGCATTTGTTTACCTTCTCTTTCCCTGGTAAAAGTGTAAGAAGTAAGGTTCTGTGCCTAAAACTAGACTTCTAGAACTAATTTATTATACAGGCTGGTACACTGATGGGCTCCCTTATAAGGGGGGGGGGAACTGAGGAGGATGAAGGGCAGAGTAAGGAGGAAGAAACAGTTATGAGGAAGTGATTATTTGTGTCTAATTTCTCTGTTTCAACAATAAATGTTCGGCTGGGGGTTGGTTATAATTGTTTGGTGGGGATGGGGTTTAAGGACAGTAGAGTAACATTCAGCTTGTGTCTCAAGTTGGTCAGAAATCTGAAGACTTTGAATGTTAACCTTTAGCTGTCTATATTCCAAATATCTCCCCTCTTGTCAAGTTCCCAAACTGGAATCCTCAAGATTTTCTTTACAGACATAAACCAAAATTGATTTATATCTGTCTTCTGGAGATGTTTAATATTCACGTGTGTTTTCCTGGGAAGCATGGGAGATCTCCTGGGTTTCATTTGAATGCTATTCCAACAAGACATTAAATGATTTCCAGGTGTTGAATTCTGAATCGGAACCTAGAATTCCTGAGCATGTTACTATGCAGCTCATGGTAAGTAATTAAATCACTCTCTCAGTCAATACTGCTTTACTGGCTGCTTCACCAATTTGCCACTTGGGTACAATTACACAAGTTTTATATCGATGAAAGATAATGTGCTTGTGTTGATTTTAACGATGACCAATCAAATTACGTAAAGATTGGTGAATAGAATTTAACTTCTAATTCCTTGGAAACACCCTTGATTATCTTTCAGGATGCAGGTTATGTTCATTTTGCGGAAGGGTTCCTGGTTCAAGTGGACAAGGGGCTTAAGCACTGAAGAGACCTGAGGTTTAGATCCAAAATGTTTCCTTCTTAAAATTTGTCCCCACCCACAGATTCTGATATCAGTGGGCTTGGCTAGGGTGTAGCATGGGCACAAGATATTTAAAAACCCTGGGTTGGGCCAGTATGTGAACAGAGATGAGAGGCTTTGCTTTGGAATAGCTGAACCCTCACTTGATAATAGCCAGTTGCATATATGTTTGCTTAACTAAAGACAATGTGTTCCTTCGTAGGTCTGTCTTAGCCTCTGGGTCTTCTTTTGTTAGTTGCCAGCTGCCTGAGTCTTCTATTATATATGACAGGATTCTGATTTGTGGTTTAGGCCTTGAGCCCCCACTGCCTGATGCTGTGTCTTGCTTTGGATATGGAGTGTTGCTGATTAGTTACCAAGAAAGGCTTTGATTCCTTTCATTATGGTTTTTGTGTGTGAATTATAGCCCCCTGTCTCTCAGAAAATGTTTTCTGGATAAATTCCTCTTTCATTTGTGTGACATCAAGGAGAGTTCCTTCTATGTTGCACTCTTCATGGAAATGATTTTCCATCACTCAGAAATATATGTATAACCTAAGAAGTCAGAGTATAGTAGAACTGCGTAGTAGAATGTGCTACCTTAAACAGTAGCAGTTATAATTATACTTGTCAGAATAAGAAAACAATGAATGAACAAAAACAGGAATATAGCAAGTATAGAAGGCCTTGCTGGTAGAACGGTAGCTAATAGAATCAGAGAATTTGAATAAAAAGTGGTGAAAAACACAAAATCCAGCAAAGAGAATAATAGGAACTTAACAACAAACAAACAATTCAATCAAAAAATGAGCAGCAGATCTGAATAGACAATCTTCCATGGGGGATATACAAAAAAAATGTTCATCATTTCTTTTAATAAGGGAGATGCATGTCAAACCATAATGGCCTATGAGTGCACCCCTGCAAGATTGAGGTACATCGAGAACTCCAAAAAACAAGTGCTAAGGTGGATGTGGAGAAAGAGTAATCCTAATACAGAACCTAACTTATTGGGACCTTACCAAAGAATAACTAACCTAGCTGATAACCTATGGCTAGTGAGAAAAAAGTGTAGTACGGACAAAGCCAAATTTCTGGCTTGGGTAATTGTAACTGAGTTACTAACAAGGTCTTCCATAGAGACAGTGCTTCCTGGAGCAGGCTTGCACTGCTTAGGAAAGCTGAATTACTCACATCTGTGCGATCAATTGCCAGATGAATCTTAAAGAAAAGAAATGGGTCAGACCCAGAAGGGACTATAACACTTTAGACTGGGATGTGCCGTTAAGAGTTTTGGAGAAGAGAGAGTCTGACCTTGATTCTGATTTCTATTTTATCCCAAATCCTTCATTCCAGGTGTGAGAACAGTGAGTTGGAGATAGTGATTTCATCAAAGGTAAGCATTAGAATAGTCAGGTCTGCTGAACCCAGTCCTCACTCTCACTCTGCAGTGTGAAAAACACAGGGACAGACTGAATACAGTTGGAAGAGTTGAGGAAAGCACAGAATGAGGGACGTTCAGGTAAGGGGGTGGAGGAGGACCCTGAGAAATGATCTGAACTGTAGAATGGCAGAAGAAATGTGAGGACTTGTGTGAGCTGAAGTGTTCAAATTTTCCTGAGGTCATGCAAAACCACTGTGATATTCTTTTTCTTGGAGATTACACATGAAAGAGCAACCAAAATAAAATAGCAATTTATTTTGTCATGTAAGTGGATTAGTTTATGAGCTGAAGGCCAGGGGCTATGTTCTCTAGCAGGACAGCTTCCCACTGATTTTTTTTATTGAAGAGGCTATATTTCTCCTAAAAAATAAAACGATAAACATTCTCCATACTGCTTTGTAGTTGTTTCAAAAAGAAATATGACATGGACTTACTATATTTGCTTTGCTGTTCATTTTGTTCTGTGTGTTTCTGTAATGGCAATTGCTTCAGTGGTATTACTTGAACTTCTGCCTCCTATTCAAGAGTCTCTCACCAATAAAATTACAACAAATTAGTGAAAGGAAATATTATAGATGAAAGGAGTATCTATATAGCTGAATCTTTCTGGTGGTAGGATAGCAATTAAGCATCCATCCTCACTGGGCAAAAAATTCCTTGTTTCAGATCATTTGTTTTGTTTTCTCACATACAATTCTAACAACACAACCCCAATTTCAGTAGCTTATTGGTGAATAAAAACATTACTCATGGAATTTTGCATAATCTTCTCATAAAACATCATAATTTGAATCTGGCAGCAAGAGAATCTGTACCTGAGGATTATTAAGTCAAGTGTTGAAGACCCTGAAGGTATTGTCCAAAAATCTTGATCCAAAACTAAGTTCCTTCCTTATTTGTTCTTCAAAATCTGAAACATCCTTAATGATATAAACCATTTTATTTTTTAAAATTTCTTAAGATTTATTTATTTATGCATACAAGAGCTGGGGTTTAGGCTAGAGGTTTGGTGGGGTGAGAGGATTCATCAGAGACAGAGTGGGGAGCAGAACAAGCGGATTGATTGAAATAGACTGCTAAGGGAAGCAGTGGTTGAGACAAGAGAGGCCTTCTGTGCTATGTGGGTTAGTTCCCTAACTGGGGATCGAGCTCATGCTGCAGTGTCTGCTGATAGCTTCATAGTGCTGAGACTTAACCCCTTGCACCACCAGGGAGGTCCTAAACCATTTTACTTTATAATCATATGTTCAAATGCAAATCCTCATACCCCTGATAAAGGTTTGATATCTGACCTTCTTACCATGGTGACTACCATGGTAGTTTTGGTACCTTTTATGGTCAGTCCCAGCAGTGTCATCTGCCACTGCACACTTTCTTCAGTATCTATTATATTCATTGCAGACCCAGGACTATCACAAAGAGTCAATATTCCCTGAATTTTATTCACTGAGTACCATTAGCCCCTTACATTCTCTTTCAGTCATGCTTTGGCCTTGGATATCCATCTATACCCACAATTTTTCCTTCATTTCACATGTATATCAAAATTTGACAATTTCCAAGACCTACCTTAAAATTCACCTTCTCCATGAAGTCTACTTAAATGACATCTTTATATCTGGGCTTTTTCATATAGATCTACCTCTAACCCCTCCAGTGCATTGCACTTTATCTTGTTGGACAATAGTTTTTATCTGTTGAATGAGAAGATTGGACGAAGTAGCTAGTTTTCAATGATGGGGGCAAATCAGTTTGATGTATGGAGTTCATTTATAGCACATATTTCTGATCTCTACCCCAATCCAAATGAATCCAAATTCTCCAAGAAAGGAATAAGAGGAAGGGAAGCTAAGTCTGAGCAGTACTAATACTTAAAAAAAGAATTAATTCTTATGTTTCCAGTCTTACATCAGTTGGAAGAATATATGTAGCTTAAATTCAAACCTGAACATGCTAATGTTTTATCCTTTATTAACTTAATTTAAAATTGTTGACAGAATGAGATCTAACAGTGTTAAATTGCTTAGTTGTATGGAATTGATTTAAATTGGATATTTACTTTAATATTCTATTAACTATGCAAAGAAATATCCTGAGGACATAAAATAAAGCATTAGACAAAGTACATTCATGGAAAGAACTCACCCTTTAGAGAAACACAAAATATTATCTGGGCCAACCCTAAAGGATCATGAATCTTTTTGAGATGCCAAGGATTCAGTCTGATGGGGACACTATATTCTCAGCATTCCAGACCTTAACCCACAAATTCTGTTGCTGTCCCAGGAAGACAGTTAAAGCCATTTACCAATGAAAGCAATTTAATGCCAAACTGATAAAATTCAAATATCATTTTCTGTAATGTAGAGTAATGTAAATACTAGTACCTTCTCAAATGCAGGTACAGCTTGGTTTTTTCCTGAAAGACAGAAATCCAAAAAGTAAAAAGCTTGAATGATTTTTCCTACTACCCCAAGTCTCCAAATTAAGAGGAAAGAATGGAAAAGATGCTGTTTTTGTGCTGCTCTGATGGAAGACTGTTTCCCAAACCAGTTTTGTTGAGGATTGCTGAGAGTGCAAAGGATCTGGTAATCAAGTCGTTTCATGATTTAATTTACCTTGATTAGCACAGCAATTTGCTCTACCTTCCTCAAAAAGTGCTAATCAATTTTAACAACTAGTAGAGTGAAAACACCACACAAATTGCTCTCATGGCTCCAAACTGTTAATCAATTTTGAAAATGTAAATCAATCTGCATTTTATGCTGTCATTTCTCACTTGACATTTTTAATGTCTCTAATGACTCTGAATTCTGCGGAGTGAAATTTCATGCCAAATAATGAGCTGAAATGACATTATATTTTGGTTTAAGAATTGTCATTTTTTTCCCTGCCATCACATATTCCTCTGGTTGGTGAAACATTGTTGGTGTGTGTGTGTGTGTGTGTGTGTTTTCAGGAGAGAGCAAGTTATTTCAATAATCAAGGCTACTGCAAAATAGTTATGCTCACTTCAGGAGGGAAATTGCTATATTTATAAAAAATTTGGTTAAGTATATGAATGAGAACTGGTGCATTATTATTGAATGGTAAGAATATCAAAGTCACAGCATTCTAGAATAAGAAGGAAGTATACAAATCACCTCCCTGTGTCCCTCTCTTAGCTAAGGAGGTAAAGTCACACAAGTAGAGAGCCTCCACTTCCATGCATCCTCCACCCAGACGCAGGCTAGTGGGCTGATCCGTACATGAAGGTTTTCTCCATGCATAGTTTTGGGAGGTATGAAAGCACCACCAGAGGGAACGGGGAGGCTTCTAATGCTCCACATTATCCATATGTCCTGCAGAGTCCCTCTTCTTGGGTGATTTCAAGATGCACTGATCTCAAACTATTCATCAAAAGGTTTGCGATACTTTAAGAAGGGTAAGACTGCTTCCTAAAATCAGATTTCTTTGTTTCAGATATGAGTAGATTAGACTCCCACTGCCCCCCCCCCCTTAGCAATTGAATTAAATCAGCAACCATCTGGATCCTCCAGCAATCACACATTTATTACAGAATGATTGGGACAGCTCTTTGGAAATGAGGTCTGAAGACCAAATATATGGCAGTTAATAGCTCAACAGAGTCTGTAGATAAAATATACTCTGAAATTTTTGTTTAATTTTGAAGACCTGTATTTCAAATTTCAAATTGTTTTGTCTAAGCATAACAACTGTGGATTACTGGGTAAGGTGAAGAGTCATCACAGGGAGGGGCAAGACAAACCTGGCTTGGAAAATGAGGAATGAGCAGACTATTAGGTCAGGGATTCCAAGACATCAAAAAACAAAACAACAAAAAAAAAAAAAAAAAAAAAAAAAAAAAAAAAAAAAAAAAAAAAAAACCACAGGCATCACATGAGAGTTAAGCAAATGCCAAAGACTGGGCTGAAGCAAAGGGTCAAAAAATCAGGCTGGCAGGCAAATCAGCGTAAGAAGTTAAAAGCTGCAAAGAGATGTTCTTAATGTGAAAACTAGAGTTAAGTGAGGTTTGGTTTCCTCTATCAACTTTTTTAGGTGAATGGTTATTCTTGTTTTTACATTAAATGACTTTTCAGATTTTGTGTTTCTTAAAATTTTTCTCTTTCATTTTCATTCTTCAAGGATATTTTCAGTAAATAATATTTAGGTTGGCAACTATTTCTTTCAGCACTAAGGATATATTCCATATATTCTGGCTTCTATTCTTCCTGTGGGGAGCTCTGATTTTGAAAAGAAACCAGATTGTTACATTCTTAGGTATCTCATTTAAGATGTTTAGTAAATACCATGGAGTAAATAATAGTTGTACAATGGAGGAAATTCATAGATGCTATAGCAGTCATGTGGTTGAAGCTACCATCCCAGAAACAGGACACGCTGGCATCCTGGATCTCCCACTGTAACGATGTGACAGAGAGTGAAAGGTCCAGCATCCCTGCATGACCTCAGTCAGATCACAAGGAAAAGCCAACAAATCTATGCTGAAGATATTCTGTAAGATAATTGACTTTTTTCAAGATAGTCAATGTCATCAAGTATGCAGAATAATTGAAGTACTCATCCACATAAGAGGATATTAAGAGGACTAAGTAGTTTGGATGATCAAAAAGAAAAAATGGTCCAGAATTCCCTTGTGCTTTAAAGAACATTCCTAGGATACTTGGTGAAATCGAAGTACTTTTGCCTACTTTATCTACATTGATAAAGTAGATAATAGGATTGTATCAGTGTTACTTTCCTGATTAGTAGTAATTACTCTGGTGTTATGTAAGATAATAACATTATTTAAGGACACACTGGAATAGTTAAAGATAAATGGCAAACATGCAAGTAAAGAAGTAGTTTCAAAAAGCCACTGGAGAAGGAGTTACCACTGTACATCACACAGACACCATGAAGTCATAAGGAAGGTGTAATGACGTATGTCAATAATTTTAAAATTTCTATTAAATCATCAAATTCTTTAAAGAATTATATCAAAACTGACACAAGAAGAAATAAAACACAAGTTGTTTTATGTCTATTTTAAAATAATAAATCCATATATTTTTAGTTTTCCTGCAGTATGATCTCTAGGCCTTAATGGTTTGTATACCTGATAAATTATAATGAATATGTAATTAAACATATAGCACAAAAATAAATAAACTCTTCCATAAAATAAAAAAGTTCCAACTTGTTTAGTGAAGTATCAATTTGATATCAAAATCTATAAGGTCCTTCTCCTCCCTATCTTCAAACATGAAGTATGCACTACTTTGCTCTACCTTCTGTATTTTCAAATTATACTCCTGCTTCAATGTCTCATTCAAACTCTACCACATTCAAGAAGGCTACCACCCCTATTACACCAGGCTATACTGATTTTATAGTAATTTTGTAAAATTGTTTCTAATTTCAAGCTGAAAAGGGACTTTGAGGTCACTTCATAGCGTCTTACCAAGTCTCAAGCAAAACTTGTGGAGGTCTCTAAACACTTTCTTCAGTGTTCTTTCCACTACAACATCAAAGGCTTTACCTCAGATTGTCCTTGGCAGCCAGTACCTGAACTGAAAAAGGGTTATGTCTCCAGACCTCAAGCTGGGCAACCTCTTTCTGAATGAGGATCTGGAGATGAAAATAAGGAATTTTGGGCTGGTGACCAAAGTCAAATATGAGCAGAAGACCCTGTTAGGAACATGTAGCTCCCTAGGTGCTAAGCAAGAAAGGCAGAGATTCCAGGTGGGCGTGTGGTCCTTTGGGTACGTCAGGTATATCCTGTCAGCGAGCAAACTGCTTTTGAAACCTTGTGACTAAAAGACACCTACCTCACGATCAAAAAGGATGAATACGGGATCCCCAAGCACATAAACCTTGTGGCCACTCCCCTCCTCCAGAAGATGCCTCAGACACATTCCACTGCCTGCCAGCCATTCACGAGTTGCTCAGCATGAGCTCTTTACTTCCAGATACATCCTCGGGTATCTCCCCATCACCTGCCTTGCCATTCCATCCAGAATTTCAGTCATGCCCAACAATATGTGCCCCAGCAACCGGAAGCCTCTCACAGTTCTTAATAAAGGCAAGGAAAGCCCCATACCTGATGGTCCCTGGTTAAAAGAGAAACGGGTGGTCTGGAAACCAGTGAGGCAGTCGACTGCCACCTGGACGACAGCCTGTAACAGTTACACAAGGTCAGTGCACCCAACACCTCAGAGCTGGGCCTGGTGAGACCAGAGGAGGCTGAAGATCCTGGGCCTCATTTTCTGAGCCAGCAAGTGAGTGGACTATACAGATAAGCACACCTCAGGTATCAGCTGTGTAACAACGGCACAGAGTGCTCTCCAAGGATGCCACAAGCTTTATTCTCAGCTATGATGGGGAAGGCTGCAACACAATGAGCGCAAATGCCCACGGCAGTTCCATAAAGATCACCCTCCTTTAAGTATTTCTGCAACTACATGAGTGAACATTTGCTGACGGAGGACGCCAATATCGCACCCCAGAAAGGCGATGAGCTACCGTCCTGCCCTACCTGCATACCTGGTTTCACACTTGCAATGCTGTCATCCTGCACCTCAGGAATGTGTGTGTCAATAAGCTTCTTCCAGGACAACACCAAACTCATCCTGTGCTGGCTGGTGGTAGCTGTGACTTGCACTGATGAGAAAATGGGACTTCCACTGGCACCAACTGAGCCTCCTGGAGGGATTTGGCTGCTAAAGGGCCACCCACCGCCTCAAGATTTCCTTGTAGCCCTCCCTGAGGGCCCCTCCTCACCCTCACAACGCCTTGGCCTATCTGGTTAACCTCCAAGGTGCTGCTTTTCTGTAAAGGGTCCCTCAGCCCTTTGGGCTAGGTGAGAACGTCATCATCCTTGCAAGTGGGGAATGATGTCAACATCATTTTTGTACATGTTTGGGTACGGATTCTATGACCTCTTCACTCTCAATCCCACCATGTGGATTGTAGAGAAGGTTGCAAATGAATTTGGGACTGTCCTTTCCTTGCATTGATACGCATAAAATACATGTGATCCTGTATATATACAGACACATATATAAATCATTGGTGAAATAGTTTCTTGTTTTTATGTTTACAATGTGTGAGTTCATTTATTCACACTATGTTTTTAATACCAAAATCTATATTCATGTCTGGAGTTTGATTTGAAAATCTTTCAGGTCACTGAAAATATCTTTAATACTCTTAATGTTATTGTCAGTAAATCTCCCACAGAAAAGTCACAAGAGCCATCAATTTGATAATACTTGAGCTCTAGTACAATTGCTTTGAAGAAACTTTTCCGTTAAAACAAAGGAAAGTTTTCATGAAAATAAGGAAAGAGGAAAAAAACATCTTAGTATTCTGCAATTTGGCTGGGAATTTTATAATATGGCAGTCCTGTGTGTAATAAAAATACGATTGTGATATCCCTACTACAGAAACCTCAAATGAGTGTGTGTAAACCTAGACTAGCCCTTACATCTTAAAAATCCAGTTATTTCACATTTCTCTTTGAATCTTCTGTTTATTTCCTCCATATTTCCAGTTTCCTTTTTTGCTGTTTCTTTTTTGTTTTTTAGAAATTTAAGTTTCCTAAAATAAAAGAAGCACATTGAAAATAGGCTCATGTTTCATTTACTCTAATTATGCATGGAGATTTTCCAGTTCAACAGGCCTCTTTTATATTCTACTGCCAACCACTCTGAAAAGGAGGAAAAGCAAAGATTTGTTAATCAATTGGCTTCACCCCCCCCAAACTATTTAAAATCTTAAATAGTTTTGGGGGGAGGGGAATACGGGTGTTTGGGGGTGTTTTTTTTCCTGTCAAATAGCCTGAGGCTAGATCTCCTGGGGTCTGAATGGCATACAGCGTGAAACCATGGCTTTCTGAGATGTTATTTGGTCCAAAATAAATATGAACCATTAGGACTTAGTAAAAATCACATGGTGACATCTATTAGCATAGTAACCATTGGTAAGGCCACTTTATGGTATAATTTATTTGACTAAACTTTTCTATTTCCCCTGATGTATATGGAAATAAATTCCACGGTCTCCTTGTGACTGGACTCAGAGCTCCCACACTGATCTGGAGAGGCAAACTGGACATCCGGAAGTGAAGCTAGATGCTCCGGAAGTGTGCGCTGTGCAGAGGTTTCTAAATGGTGAGTGGACTCAAATCTGTTGAATGTTTATTGGCTATGATAGGGAGCACCAAGATAAATGCCTTGGGAATAACAGAAAAGCACACTGATAAGGAATGGTTGAGGCAGGCCAGTCTCTTAAGCGTGAGAAACAGGCTTGAGCTGTCATTCTACCGAGGCGGAGAGTTGGCAGCCAGCTGTGAGTCAGAGATTTAAAATGAGTGAGTAGGACTTCCTGTGCCTGAACACAGCCTTCAAAGGTGAGTTTTTCTCCTTGAGTCCTCTCTTAGACGGTACTGCACTCGATGACTATTGAGGGTCTGAAAATAATTATTTTCCTCTCACAATGGACTTCACGCTGCTACACATTTTATAGATAAGGGAAAAAGTGACCACTAGCACATGTTTCTCACTTGATTATCTTATGTTACCCTCAAAACAGTTTTATCGAGGCAGATTTTTATCTAGTTCTATGGATGAAATGGAGACTTAAAAATGATAGCCCACCCAACAAACATTGTGCAAATGCCCAGTCATAGACTTGGGATTTCAGCCAGACCACTCATGGTTCACAGGGTGGCACTGCTGGGTCACAGGAGGTACAGACCATACCAGAAGATTCCATGTTTGAGAAAGAGAAAGAGAAATGCACATGCATATACCTTAAGTGTAGAGTCCCCAATCTTCCCCTCCCACAAGAAGAGAAAAAATGATGAGACTGTGGTTTGCATGTAGCTCAGAGAGGCCATGTGTGAGGCAGAAGACAGAGTTTGGTGAGTTTCAGGAAACTCCATGATCTTGGATATTAACTCAGGCTGAGGCCAACCAAGTCATCATTGTGGGTCTACTAATCTTAAGTGGCCTATTCGGCCACCATGTTTCTTACCTGCAGTTCTGCATTCCTATACACGGTCAGAACTACTCGGTCAATCAGTCGTAGGAGCCAAACCTTACAAGGTGCCTTTCAAATCAACCAAGAGCAGAAAGCCTGATCCCCCTGGGAAGGCTATGCATCACGAAATATGATTGGGAGCGCCTGGAGGGCCGTTGACTGATGTATAACAAGGGACCCCAAAAGCTGATCAGTGGAATGTCTGGTTGATAAGATTGAAACCATGGCTGGGGATCTAGGGCTTGATCTCAATTACAATACCAAGTCGGCAAGCAGATGAGAAGTGTCTGGAGGGCAGACGCATGACTCCTGAAACTATAGATGGCAGAACACATTTTCTAGTGTTACCCCTCCCTTTTCTCTTTGTCCTCCTTCTCCTTACAAGTGATGGATGCTGCATGATTATTCTATCAATACAAAGTCCAGGATCTTGCTCTTCGGGCAGTATCCTGCATCCGACAGCTTGCTCCACAACTCCTGTTTGTCAATGCAGTGGTTCAGTGCAACACATCAAGAAGTAGAAAGCAACATTTTCTCTACTGAAGATGCAAGGAAGGTCACCTATGTAGTGGGGAGAAATGCCAGGGTGAGGCCAGAGGCACAGGGTGAAGAATTCACAAGAGATAGAGTGGAGAACAGAAAAGGCAGATTTATTTCTATACACTGCTAAGAGAAGCAGCGGGTAAGATGGGAGAAGTCTGCACATGAAGGAGGATTTGAAGATCTTTAGTATTCTGTTTTTGTGGGCTCTCTAATTTGGGTTCCAGTTTGTACCAGTTGTCTGCAGGGATGTCTGGTCTCGGGTGCTGGCCTTTTGACATAGAAACATGTCCTGGTCCCTGCTTCTGTATTCTTGGAGCAGGGCTGGTTTATCTGGTGGTGGCAGTCAGGCTTATGGCTTTTCCCCAGACAATCTTATCAATTCCCTTATCCATTCCAGCCTCCCAAACCTGCCTGCTGGGAAAGCAGTGAAGGCTTAGTTTTTAACCTTATTAAATGCTACCTCAACTATCTACCCTCACTCTGGTAATGATAGTCTCTGTCTTTCTGTATCCTACTTCAGTCTTATATCTAATGACAGGGGTTAAAATGGATTTTTGGTCTTTGTTGGGCTGGTAAAAAAACAAAACAAAACAAAAAAACCTCCATTCTTAGTTTCCATGATATTTTATTTGAACCTTCTTAGAAACCGTTGGACATTGCAGCTGGGGGCAAGTGTGCCTCTTTGATGTCATTCAGGAGTGTGTGCATACTGATTAATAGATGCAAATGTGCTGGTCGTCTCTCCAGCCTTGGTGTTATCCATTCAAGCTGCAGTTGGAGACCTGAGTATGGGAAGCAGAGTCAAAAAAATCAATTTATGCAACACCTAAAGCCCATCTCCTTAGTAAAAGTTAGCACTGAAATGGGACAAAATAATAAAGGATGCATCATTGTAATAATTCCCACTATCATTTATTCAACCCATATTAATGCTACACATGAAGGAGGTTTTGAGGCCCTCATACTCTGATTTGAATGGATCATTAAAGGGGAAATATTTTCCTCTTCTGAAAGTAAATGAATTTTAAACACCGTAATTCAGCTGGAATTAGACTGGCTGGAGTATCATATACACGTATTCAGACATCCACGTGGTGCACATGAGATACATATTTCTAACTCTCACTCATAAAAGAAATCTGAAGCAAGGCAGCCAGACTGTTAATTTCTACCCAGTTGTCCCACCTTCCTTAGATGACATTTCATGGTCTAGGACAACTACTTCAGCTCCAGTTGTGCTGGTGATATGCACATTCTAGCCTGCACGAAGGAGAAAGAAACAAAAATGTACCTGCATGTTGATCTTAAAGAATACTTCTTAGGGAAAGCCCATTTCACTCTCAGTTACATTTTGGTAACCAGAACTTAAAAACATTATCACACCCATCTGCAAGGGTGACTTGGAAATGAAGGGTTTATTCAGACCCAACAGGTGCTACACTACAATCCAGGGTTCTGATATAAAAGAAGGGGAGAGTGGATAATCAGGCATACACAGCAATTATTTCCAAGTCGGGTGGCAGCCGCACCCTCTAACCACGCCTGCAAGTTTCACTAGTGTCTGAGAACTTGAAGTAGACGGGTGTCTCAGCAACAGCTTGGAGCATAAAGAGAGAGAACTGCCAAAGCAATGTGACAGGCACTTAGTGACGTAGACACACCCAGTGGAAGCCACTTAGAAGGGGTTCGCTGGCATGGTTCTATGTCAGCAATCCCATGAGCACAAAAACCTGTCCAGGAACAGGCATCTGCTGGAGAGAAGTCAGAGTGACTGGCAGTATTTGTGTTGACTATGAGGAAACCTTCTTTTTTTAATTTAACAAATTATTTTATAGGTTCTATTTATTTTGCAAGTTCCTATGTTTCTCCATCTTCAAGGCAATACATTATATCAGACCTTGAGTGTTTATTTTTCCAATTAAAGTGATAACCTCATCTGTCATCCAACTTCCAATCAAGCCTCTACCTTTGCAGAAAACATGGTTCAAAATGAACTCTGTGATTCCCTTCTTGAAAGCCTTTGATAGTATCGCACTAATTCTGATAATGGTCAATCTCCTTAGCATGACACCAAATGTTTTGCTTCAGTGATGCCCCATTTCCTGTGCCGGAAAACACACCCCCCACATGATAAACAACAGCCACTCCTCAACATTCTCTCTCACCCCTGCATCTGTACCTCTGCCTATATTGCCACATAATCGATTGCCAGCTGCCTCTTTCTCCTTCAGTCTCAGGCCTCAGCTTCTGCAGAAAGCTCTCCTGACCACTTAGAAACCTCTGTGTCAATGTTACACAGCCCTCACTTTCTTCTGTGGTCCCACCTGTTTCCATTATTTGAGTATTTTGGAGGATCAGTACTTGTTTGTCATCTCCATATTTTGTGCCACACTTTGGGTAATGAGATGGGGACAGAGATGGACAGCAGCCCAGCCTGGGGACTGCGGGGTGGTGGGCAGGAAAAGAGATGGCGCCTCTAGGTTCACACTGCTCAGATTTAATCTTTGCTCTTGCACTAATTCTATGACTCTAGGGAAATTATTGAAGTGTCTCAGTGTGCTCATTTGTAAAGTGAGGCTAATAATACCAAATTAATAGGCCTCTTGTAAGTGTCAAATGTGTCAATATTGTGAAAGTCCAGCCTATAGTAAGTTTTGTTAAATGAATTAAAGGGTAAATAAATAAAATAAAATAAATACTAAATAGATGAAAATAAGCACACAGACTTAGATATCATTGAAGAAAATGGCATCCCAGAAAGGTCTGAATGCCACATCTCATTTCACATAAAGGCACAGGCCAGTCCATATGGAGCTGACAAGCGGTTAGAGGACAGCACAGTAGCCACAGGGGCTTGACTCTGAACGAAGGGTCTCCCTGCCACTGCCAGGCTGTGCCAGCTGCAGTAGCTGTGAGCAAAAGCCAAGGCTGGTGTTGGCGTCTGGGCTGGCAGACTGGCCTGGTCTGGATGTGTTAAAAGAAGAGTGAAGAATAACCTCTGAGCCAGCGGATGATGCTCATAATTAACATGATGGAAACCGTGGAACTTTCCAGACTGTAGTTCCGATTTCCTGAAGGGGGTGGGAAGGTTACTAGGAATGAGGGGCAGAGTGGACTGACCACGTAGATGTTAAGAAGACAGAGTGCACACGGGGGCACAGTGCTTCTGGATGACTTCTGCTTGGTGCAGACAACCTCTCGCCACTTGCACTCGGGTAGCACCCACTGTGCTCAGCCAAGTGCCAGTTAGTGACGTTCTTCTTTTCTCTCTTAACGCTCCCTTTTCTCCTTCCCTATATAAATAAATTCTTACGTAGTTGTTTCTCTGTTTGCCCTGAATTCTTTAGCATGAGCTGAGGAATCACCAACGTGGTCATCTTGGGTACCTCAGGTGTGCTCATTTTAAGACCAGGAAAAATTGACATCAGAGTTGTGTCACTCCCTGTTGCTGCATCGTTTTCAGGGCAGAAGTGTCTTTTCTTTCTGCTGAGTAATAGTCTCCATTTGAAAAGTTCTTGCTATGAGTCCTGTGTAGGCAGGGATCACATTCTGAGGTCAGGCAGAGCTGAGCTGTGCTTCTCTGGATGCTGGGCATGTCCATGGAGTTAATACAAGTCAAGGTTCTTAGTTGTGAACAGGCAGAATGACTGAAATACACTGCTGAGGGGAGCAGCGGGCAAAACAGGAGAGGTCTGCTGTGCCATGTGGTACTCTCCCTGGCTAGAGTTCGAACTTATGCTGCAGTGACTGCGGATAGCTTCATAGTGCTGAGACTTAACCACTTGGGCCACCAGGGAGGCCCCTAATCATAAACATTTTTAACTCTAATGTTGAATTTTAAATTATAACAGATATTTCATCTTTCACAGGATTAATGTCTAACATTTTTAATTTAGTTTCATTATTGGGTTTAAAAAATTCAAATAATCTTTGTACCTTAATTGACTTTATATTTGAAGCATCAGATGTTATTGATTACAAGTGAAATCATTTAACAGTTTGCCAAGTTCTCTCCCACTAACATATTAATAGCATACTTTCACACATGCTTAAAAACTTGTAATAAAAAATGTGCACAATTAATTTAGAACAACAGATACTTAATCTAAATGAAAAGCCATATTTCAGTGAGTGAGATTTAGTGTACTTTCTCAATTTCATTATCTTTAGGCACAAACTTATTAAACTAACTAGTAATTAAGGATTAGGAGCTGATGTTTTACTAACAGATGCAAATTTTCTCTTTTCAAGATCCTTTGAAATTGCTGCATTGCTATAGAGAATAATAACTTAAAAAATTCTGTACAAATCACATTGTCTTTAAACTCTCTCATAAAGAAATATTTGGTACTTTATTTTTTTATTAAATATGGATTTTGACTTTTTAAGCATATCACTGCTAAAAGAATGAGCATTTTTTTTCTAGTACCATGCTGTTTTAATTACTATGGTTTCATAGCATAGTTTGAAGTCTGAAAATATGGCACTCTCACTTTTTTTTTTTTTTTTTTTGGTCAGGATAACTTTGGCTATTCAGATTCTTTTGTGGTTCCATATGTATTTCTGTAATTTTTTCCCCAGTTCTTTGAAGACTATCATTGACATTTTTATTGGGGTTACAGTGAATTTGTAAGTTACTTTGAGTAGAGTGGTTGTTTTGTCAATGTTGGTTCTTCCAATCCATGAGGAGAGAATTTTTTTTTCATTTCTATATGTTTTCTTTTATTTCTTTTAGCAATATCTAATAATTTTCCTTGTATAGGTCCTTCACTCCTTTGTTAAGTTTACTCTTGGGTAGTCATTTTATATATTTTTGGCGTGATTATAAATGGAATAATTTTCTTAATTTCTCCCTTTCCTAGATTGTTTACAAATAGCAAGGGGACTGATTTTTGTGTATAGATTTTGTAAACTGTCACTGTGCTGAATTGGTTTATTGTTTTAATCAGTTTTTCAGTAGAGTCATTAGAGTTCTTTATGTATATTGTCATGTTGTCTGCAAATAATGATAGCTTTACTTCTTGCCCTATTTGGATTCCTTTTATATTTTTATCTTGTTTAATTGCTCTAGCTAGTAAATTCCAACATTATGTTGAAAAGTAGTGGTGAAAGTGGACATCCTTGTTTTGTACTAGAACTTAATGGGAAGGCTTTAATTTTTTTTTTTCTTTTTACTATTGAGAATGATATACTGTGGGTTTGTCATATATTTCTTTTATTAAGTTATGTTCTATTCCTCCCCGGTTTTTTGAGGGTCTTCATCATAAATGGTGTCAATTGTTTCAGATGCTTTTTTGGCATCTATTGATACAGTCATATGGTTTTTTCCTTTCTTTTTGTTGATGTGCTGACTTACATTGGTTGATTTTCAACTGTTGAGACATCTTAGTGCTCCTGGAATATACTCTGTTTAGTCATGGTATATAATCCTTTTACTAAATTGTGGGTTCAGTTTGCTAATAATATTTTGAGGATTTTTGCATTTGTATTCATTAGGGAAATTGGCCTGTAGTTTTCATTTTCTGTGTACTATCTTTGTTTGGTTTTGGTATTGAGTAATGTTGGCATCATAAAGTATTTTTAGAAGTATTCCTTCTCTTTCATTTTTTGGAAGAATTTGAGCAGATAAATATTACTTTGTCTTTGAGAGTTTGGTAGAACTCACTTGTGAAGACATATGGTCCTGAATTTTGTTTCGGGGAGTCTTGATTTTTGGGAGATTTCAATTTCCTTGCATGAATTTGGCTTATTCAGCTTATTCAAACTTCAAATTCAAACTAATTACAGATAGTTTTAGTTTTTTTCCTCAGGCAAATATTAGTCACAGCATGTCTTCCCTATTCATCCGCAGATGATTGTATCTTTCTAAGAATTTGTCAGTCTCTTTCAGGGTATTGAACTTGTTATGTAAATATTCATAGTACTCTCTAATTATCCTCTGAATTTCTTCAGTGTCTGTTTAACGTCTCCTGTTGCATTTTTTATTTTATTTATTTGAAATTTCTCCCTTTTTAAAAATGATTTATTTATTTATGCATACAAGCTGGGGTGTAGGCGAGAGGTGTGGGGTGGTGGGATTCACCAGAAACAGAGCAGGGAGCAGAACAGGCAGATTAAATGAAAGACATTGCTGTGGGGAGCAGAGGGCAACACAGGAGAGGTCTGCTGCGCCATGTAGGTTAGCTCACTGGCTGGGGATTGAACTTGTGCTGCAGTGGCTGCGGGTAGCTGAGACTTAACCCCTTGCACCACCAGGGAGGCCCAAGATTTCTCCCTTTTATTCTTAGTTAATCTAGCTATATGTTGGTCTATTTTGTTTAAATTTTCTAAGAACCAGCTTTTCATTTCATAATATTTTGGACTGTCTTTGTTATTTCTATTTCATTTATTTCTACTCTAATTTTTATGATTTCCTTTCTTCTGTTTGATTTTGGTTTTGTTTGTGTTTATTTTTCTTGTTCCTGGATCACTGGTTATAATGCAGTCTCCCATAAACCATAATATAGCTACAGCTAATGAGGTGATTTTTGTGCATGATTAAAAGTGATGATTTTTCCTAAAGCACCATGGCTGTATTTTTTTTTTTAAAGTTCTGATATCATGACTAGTTTTATTCTTTGATTATTGAGATAGCTATTTTGAGGATGTTTGAGATACAACATATAAAATTTGAAAATAAGATGAAGTTAAATATGAAAGATGACCTTAGGAATACACATACTTTCATATTGCATTTCACTATTACATTTCCTATCTTTAGTACAATTGTCTCTTCAGAAAAACTAATCTGGAAATAGACTTATAATGTCAAGATATTTTCTTGAAAATTCCTTCTTTATTGCTTACAGCCAATTTTAAAATTGTCCATCGCTTGAGAGAGCCTTATATATTCTGGCTGCATTTCACAATAGTATCTACTAATTACAGATAGTTTTAGTTTTTTTCCTCAGGCAAATATTAGTCACAGCATGCTAAAAGGTTTTAGACTTCAGTAAAATTGGCAAGAAAGAAGTCAGTGCTTTTTAGCACTGAGATGAGTGTGTGTGTGTGTGTGTGTGTGTGTGTACAACAACACACATACATGAATAAAAAAAAACTTCTGGGAATATTTCCTTAAATCTCACATTTTGACTTAATTTTATTATGAATACTTAGACTTAACATTATGTTTCCTGATAGCATTACATTTTTAAAAATGCATATTTTTACCATTTTCTCTGATTCAGTTTCTGTGTCTGCAACATGATATTGTAAGAAATGTAGGTGCAAAAAATGCTCATGATTATCATTAAATTTCTAACTGTCAGTAGCACGACTATTTCAGCAAATGTCCAGAAACTATGGGTTATCAGTTTTGAGGCAGCTGGAGTGTTTTAAAACTACATGATACTTCCCAAAAGTATACATGCAAGGTGCCACATTTCAGAAAAATAGATAACTGCTACTCAGTTTGTCCTATAAAATAGTCACCAGTCAATGACATGGTTTTGAAAACCAGAAGTTCTTTTAAAGGAAATTAGCATATAGAAAGAACATTGATGATGAGCATTACTGGTAAGTCCTGGGGACTGAGGACATTTCTTAAGTTGATTGAGTTGAGAGAAAAGGGTGACATAGTATCATGATATAATACATACTGTGTGGAGAAGTGGAAAAGGCTCAAGCCAGAGTAACTGTTGCCAACAGAGCAGAAAAGGTCCTGAGAAAGAACAAATTGTTGATTTAGAAAAGAACAAAATACTATTGAAGGAACAGTCCAGTTAGGGAAATGAAGAATGGAATATTTAAGAAAAGAACAGCATGTTGAGAAAAGGAAATGTAGAAATGGTTAAAATGGTTCTACTAATGACCTAAATCTGAGAAAGGCAGTGGAAATAGAAAGAAAAAAAAAATGCCAAGATTGAGGTCATAGAGAACTCAACCACTCTCCAGAAAATAATGTCCATTTTAAACCAATAACCTGAACCCCCACTTCCTAGTGATTGCCCTCCACCTTTAAGTCAAGCTATGTCCAACTCTAATTGATGGGATTAAACCTGTCTTCTTTCATCAAGGAAAAAAAAACTTCAAACTGTAATCACTAAAAACTCAACCTTCTATGATCAAAGGAGATAGATAAGCAACTTGGCTACATCAACCATCAAAATATAAGTAAGAGCGGAAAATTACCAAAGCATAAGCAGGGCTCCAGATGCAAACTGAAGGGGGAAATCAAGCTAACCCTGGTAAAAGGCAGGGACCAGGGAGCTGTTGGAAGTCAGAGATCTCCAGAAACCTGCCCCCCGCCCCCCCTTCCCCAGGCTTACAGGAGCCATGAAAGCTTGCCAGGACCACAGGACCACAGCAGCCCTGGCCACCAGGGACTGCCTTGGTTGGACTGGCTTTGGGCAGGTCCCTGTTCAATAGACAGGCTCAGGGCAAGTTTAAATCGGCATATATGCAGTCTGCTGTTGACCAAAATGTCCCCAGCAATACATGACTATATATAAATTGTCATTTTTTATGAACCAAATATTTGTGACTATATAGTAATTCCAAGAGAATATATAAGTAAACTATCAGAATCAACACATGAATTAAACAAGAGTGCTGAATACAGGTCAAATAGTATCCATATTTTAATAAGCTAGAAGGAATCCATTAGAAATTATATACTTTTCTCTATAGAGAAAGTTCTAAAACATTGAAAAAAAAATAAGCAAATAAATGAAAAGATTATTCATGCTGTTGGACTGGAAAGCTAATTTACATGAGTCAGTTCTCTACAAATTAATCTGTAGATTCATGCCATCCTAATCTTAATAACATCAATGCTATTATTTGAAAAGTAAATCCTAAAATTTACAAGGAAATGAAAAAAGCCAAGATTCATCCTAAAATTATTGCGCCATCTTTTTTTTTTACAACATTGATTCATTTACCTTAACATCTTGCAACTAGATTTCTAAATATGAAATCAACAGAATTGTGTATATTTATACCCCTAAGTAGGTAAAGAATTTTCACAGCCACATTATTTATAGTAAGTAAAAGCTAAAAAGAATATAACAGATTTACTAAAGTTAGCATATTTCTACAACAGAACAATCAACAGCAATTAAAATGAACAAAGTATTGCTATATGAATAGTATGGGTTAATTACACAACTAAAATATTCAGTAAAGAAAATTATTTACAAAGAACATGTGTTGTACATATCCTTTCCACTTACAAAAAGTTGGGCACTTATAAAAGTTTAAAAACAAACCTTAAGGTGTTTCTACCATTATCACCATCTCTAAGATCTGTATGTGTTACATTTTCCAGGAGCAAGTTACTAAAAAAGATGCTAAATATAAAATAGGCAAAGAGGATGGATATGGAAAATAAGGATATATCGGAAAACTATGGCTGTAAAATTTCATAGTCATCTTGCAAAACACCAGTGGAATTTCCTAGGAAGTTCATTTGTGTTTATTTCAAGGAGAATATTCTGGAAAGCTGGGTTTGAGAAGGTCCTCACATTTTGGCCTTCCCTTCCATTATATTGGAACTTCACTATCAGTCCTTATATTGGAGCTGTATCATTATCTATTTTTTTAAAGATTTATTTATTTATGCATACAAGCTGGAGTACAGGCCAGAGGTGTGGGGCAGCGAGAGGGTTCACCAGAGACAGAGTGAGGAGCAGAACAGGCAGACCAGAAATACAATGCTGAGGGGAGCAGCGGGTGAGGCAGGAGAGGTCTGCCGTACCATGTGGGATTCTCCCTGGCCGGGTGTCGAACTCGCATTGCGCGTTGCTGACAGCTCCACAGAGTAGCGCTCAACCGCTGCGCCACCAGGGAGGCCCCTGTATCATTATCTAAACAATCATTTCCATTTCACAGAACTCTCAGGACTGTTTTTCTAACAAAATTGAGCCATAACAGTGCTGTTCCCATGGTTACCAAGAGTTCTAATTTCATTTCCTCAGTATGCATTTTATCGTGTAAGATTGTACTATACTTCAGAATAAACCACTTTTAGTTTCAAAACAACAACAAAACAAAAAAAAAAATCCCAAAAGTTTAAAACCATGAATAACTACTCTATGGCGTTAAATGCTAGGTTGTTTTGGATGAGTGGGAATCTGGAGGGCATGTGAGAGAGTTTCTACCATCCTGGTTATTTTATTTCTTGATGTAGATTCACTTACTAATAATTCACTATATACGTTTTTCTATAATAAAATGTATTTTCTGAAAAGTAGATACTTTTAAGTCAAGCTATGGTACTTTTAAGTCAAGTCAATAGGTTTTGTTAATGTTGTTTTAATAGAGTCAGATAATCTGGGTTTTAGTTTCTCATGATAAATAGTAAGAGCTCAGACTGGTTACTTTGTCCCCAAATTCCTATACGATAAGATTACTATGAGATTTTAATTAATTTTTAACAGTATACCCACAGTCTAATGTGCAATGCATAAAGCACAAATGCAGACTATATTAAAGGATATAGGGGTGATTCCAGAGTAATGAAGTGGAAACAAAGACCTTTGGCCATTGCCATTAGTAACACAAAACCAGCTGATGTTCTAGCCTCAGAAGAGTATGTGGAAGGCAACAAATTTGAAAATACAGATTCTAGAACACATACACCTGGATTCAAATCCAAATAATGGCTACTACATTCTGTGCATTATTATGCACTTAAATAAAATAGTATATGTGAAACTATCTGGTACAGGATAGAAGTTTTAAAATCAATAAATATAATTAAGGTAATTGAAATGGTTTCATGTCATACCTATTTATTCCTAATTATGACAAACTAATGCACTTAGTTTAAATCATTCTCAAATTGTTATGTTCCATCATTCATTCCCCCTGCCTTTTTAAATTGAAAACAGGTAAACTATTTCACCTGTTCTGAAAACCCATCCAGAGAAATAAAGTTCCCATAATTAATGTAGGTAAAATAGTTGTTAATAACATACTCAAAACTCATTATGCAATCACAATTGATATTTGCTTCAGTTGTCTATCAGCTTCATCATTTCACACTTCAACAGTATTGCAAAGAAATCTCTCTAGTTACCTGCCAAATGAAAATTAATGGATAACAAAACATAAAATTTCTTCTCTTGAAAGTTTTCATCTTTCTTAAATCTTAACATTTGCTAAATAACCTTTCTTGTCAGTCCAGAAAATTAAAGTCAGAGATTTGGTGTGAAAAATGTCCAATGACCATTGACTCCTTGTAATATTGCAGCACAGTAATTCCTAAATATTCTATGGAAATTTTCTAGGTAAAGTACAATTGTATGCAGTTTTGTGTCAAATTTTGTTAGATAAATACAGTAATCCCAACTAAATTTGAATTTCAGATAAATAGTATTTTCTTTTTGTTTTAGTAGGAGAATATTCTAAGATTGTATGGGACAACCTTACATTGAAAAAGCATTTGTTTACCTGAAATTCAAATTTAACTGGGTGTTCTGTATTTTTATTTGCTATTTATAGCAACTCAACATATGTAATAATGGCAAAATTTCATAATATGTAATGTAAGCAAACCTAGAACTGCAAAGATAAAATTCATGGTCTAATGCTGTGCACATAAGGGAAAGACATCATTTTATTGCAAATATTATGTAAACTATTTTTTGCTTCCCAGAACACATTTTACTCACAGGTTGAAATATCTAAGAAGCAAATATCTTAGTTAACTTATTTCAAATACCCTAGTACAATTCCACTCAAAAGTATGTTCTGTATACCAATGACAATTCTTGAATGTTTTGTAAGTGCCGAGCAAGCTCATGGTGCAATGAGGTCAGAATGTAAATCAATTGCATCATTAGACACACTTTTTACTAATATATTTTTTGAGTAATGAGACATTGTCAATGAAATAAGAAGTATCTGATGAGAATTTTGACCTAAGCTCTATCTACATGTTAATCAGGATCAAAAAATTCATGCCCTGACTATTGCTGTGGTGGATATAGAAACTAAACAGAATAACAATAGAAACTAGAGTGATGTCATCAACATGGCAGTGAAGGGACGCTAGTATCACCTCTCCCAAAAGAAAAGCTGCCTATAAAGAGACATCAGCCAAACCCAGAGAAGATCCAGAAATGCTACATAAATCTAACACCCTCACGGGTGTGTAGAACTTGGAAAGAAGCTAAAAAGACTGATCAAGGAGAAGAAAGAACCACCAGATCCCCTCTCCCCTCCCCTCAACACAAAACCAGACCAGGAGATCAAGACGAGAGGCACCTGAGGAAACCCAGAAAAAAAAAAAAAAAAAAAAAAGGTGAGCAGAGGCGTTTTCCCGGGCACGGCAGAGTGATAAAACTCGAGACTGACACCAGCAGTCCCTCCAGGTAGCAACAGAGCCCTGGAGAGGGCAGCGTGCACTGGGGAAGTTGGTGGGACATGGAACAAAGTCCCGGGCAGCCGCGGTATGGTGTGGCCCCTCCCCCCACCACCATTACGGAGCCAGCACTCTAGCTCCTGTTTGGAACAGATCTCTGGGGTAGTGGTCTACCCACCCCTTCAGTGACACTATTAATAGCTAACCACTGGAGGAAATGTGGGAGGAAAAAAAGAAAAATCTCCCAGCTACAGGTGCGGGAAAAACACAGGACACAAGCCGCACGCCATAGGAACTTCCTGTCCTGTCCCGTGCAGGAGAGCGAGGGCTCCGGAGGCAGTTCCACTGCGCCGCTGGCAGAGAATTACCGCAGGAGGCGGTCAGTTTCATAACCCACAGACAAAGACTGCGGGATAGGCTGCCGCAACTGCCTTCCAGTCGCCAGAGAAGTGCGGAACAAAAGCCGCACTTGGTTGGCACTTCCCGCTCTGCCCTGTGCAGAAGAGGGAGCCAGGTCAGGGCAACCCCACCGAGGCAAGCCAAAGCCCTCCAGGCGTGCACACCCCTGCACGGCCACGGCCCTGCCCTCCAGCCATGCAAACAGCTGGGCCCCGCCCTCCAGCCGGCCAACAGCCTCACCTCCACCCGCCCTCCAGCTGCCAGCACCGTTGGCGGCCCCGCCCTCCACCCCTGCATGCACGCGCAGCCACACCCCCACCCTCTGGTCGTGCGTGCCGAGCCGCTGCTGCCCTCTAGCAAGTAGAACCAAGAACCATGCCTGCTGGCACCAACAGCACAGGAATGCTACGATCAGAGCAAAGCAGAAGGCCAACAACAGGAAGAAAAAAAATTACAAGTGTCCCTCAAAACAATTCACCACAGAAAGAAAACCCTTCTTCAGAACCCAATAATATGGACATAGAGATTACATTTGCCTAACAGATAAAGAATTCAGAATTGCCATAATAAAAAAAATAATAGAATTAAATGAGAAGAACAAAGAACTGGAATATAAATGAAGAACTGAAAAACGAGAATGAATCCATGAAGAAGAAAATGAAAGAAATGGAGGATTTACAAACATTAGTACAGAGCCATAAAAGTAGATTAAAACACATGGAGGAAAGAATAAGCACTCTGGAAGATAAAGATACTGAAATAACCAAGACAGAAAAGGAAAAAGAAAAACAAAGGAAGAAGAATGAGGTAAAGCTTCAGGAACTATCTGATACCATGAGAAAAGGAAATGTCAGAATCATAGGAATCCCAGAAGGAGAGAAGAGAGACAAAGGAACAGAGAAACTTCTCAAGGAGATCATTGAAGAGAACTTCCCAAACATGAAAAAGGAAATAAAAATCGACATACAGGAAGCCAGAGGATCTCCAAACTATTACAATGAAAGGAAAAAAACACCAAGACATATGATAGTAAAACTATCGAGAATTCAAGACAAGGAAGAGATATTGAAAATGATGAGGACAAAGAAACAAATAACCTACAAAGGAAACCCAATCAGGTTGACATCAGATTTCTCTGAAGAAACATTAAAGGCAAGAAGAGAATGGAGAGACATATGTAATATACTACATGCCAACAAATGTCAACCAAAAATACTCTACCCTGCAAAGCTCTCCTTCTCTATGAAGAAAGAATATGGACCTTCTCTGACAAACAGAAACTACAGAAATTCATCGCTACCAAACCCCCACTCCAAAACTTACTACAAGAAACCATGAAGACAAAATCAACAGAGGAAAGACCAGGAAATACGGAATTAAGTAAGGACTAGAACCACAAAAAGGTAAAAAATAATAATAAAATAAAATAAAAAAGACAAATATGGATGACAGTATATCAATATTAACTCTAAATGTAAATGGACTAAACACACCAATTAAAAGACACACCATAGCAAGATGGATCAAAAAACAGAACCCAACCTTCTGCTGTCTACAAGAAACACATTGAATTGCGGAAGATAAACAGAGATTAATAGTTAAAGGATGGAAAACAATCCTACAAGCAAATGGACCAAGAAAGAAGGCAGGAACAGCTATACTTATATCAGATAAAATAGACTTCAAACTTAAAAAGGTAAAAAAAGACAGAGCTGGTCACTACATCATGATAAAGGGGACAATAAAACAGGAGGATATAACAATCATC